>JACJUY010001133.1:11988-37528 GCA_014220935.1 Platorchestia sp. MABIK
CTTACTTTTTAGGCCAGTTTTGATATAAATGAAGCCCTAGTCCCTAATTATGCAAGATATGGGCTGTGTTGCATGGGACTTTAGTAAGGGGCAAGGCTGGATTTGCGACAATGTGTACCGTGGTGGTGAGTGTTAGTGGTCCGTTGTCCGTAGATCTCCCGAAGAACCAAAACGCTAGAGCACCAGGCACGGTGAATGTAAGTGTGTAAGTGACGCTCTCCAAGATGGAGTCCGTCTCACGCTGTTGCCATAACGCGAAGGTGAAGATCGAGATAGCGTTTCGATGAAAAATACTTTGCGCACAATTCATAATAAAATTCAGGGTTTTATCAATGGAATTAGTGATTAAAAACTACGAAAGTGTTGGTGTTAATGATAATAAATTTTTATAATGTGAAATTAATAATTCATGAGAAATGACTGTGTGTACGCTGAGAGTTCACTACAAAACATTTCCACGTTATTTTTTCTTTTTTTAAATTATTCGTTACCTAAGTTTTTTATCCACATTCCATAATCGTCGTATTTTATGTGATATTTTTAGCGGTAATAAAAATTCCTAGAAGTGAGCGTATGATGTTGTCGTAGAATTTCTTTGCTTAATTTCTTCAGTATCCAATTGAGCTAAATTATCTCAAACACATACCTTGAAATTATTTGCATAAGGCATCTGCAAACGCATCAGCGGACAGCGGCAGCTAGCAACTACGAGTTGCAGAAATAACAATACCGTCGTCATGAGGGGAAGTTGGTGGAGTTTTCTTCTATTAGTATGTTTTAGTTCCCTCTCTCTTGCAGGGTAAGTGCATCTAAATTTATTATTGTATTCTTGAATCACAACTTTTAGTAAAGCGTACATAATATGATCTAACAGCCCTTCAGAAAAGGTATAATTGTGAGTCTTCCTTATGAGACGTGAGCCTGACGCGTTTCCTCCAATGAGGGGCCTCCACCTGCAGCCCAGTCACACAGCGGGGCGTTCGAAAACGTCAATTTGCCACGAGTTCTAATTATCAATGAACAAATCAATCCTGGCGTATAGATTTTACTAGTAGTGTTTGTTTTATTTCAAACTTACGTGTGCTATTGGTAATTTATAAATTAGTATTTTTTGAGCAAATGCTTTAAGTTTGACCTACTTACGTTAGGAAACGTTTGACAAAATGATCAGAACTATGTAATAATAATTCATGGAGTAGCATATGTATATCTTATTTTTTAAGTTATAGAACAATTTATATTTTGCTAGATAGCTAAGGGTAATTTCATAATGTAAAGTGGTTGTGGATCATCAATATTTCTTGGTGTACTGTGCAGTAAGTAAATATACTCATAAAGGAAATTAGCTCAAACTGTAGTAGGAAAAAATGTTAGGTACCCTGAGGGCAGTTGATGTTTTAATATTGCAAGTCTGCACAAGTCAAAGCAATACTATATTCATTGTTAACCTACTTCTTTGTTCATGTTATGTTAGAAGGTATTGGGAAGATATGTAATTCATATGTTGTAGCTATAAATCTTAGTGGTTTGTTAAGTCTTAATTTGATATTAATTTTAGCTCATTTACAAACAATTTTTTTAGTTCGCTTCTTAACTTCTTAGTTTCATCTAAATTTTTGTTCTTGCTGTCAGATGTTATCTTTTGTAAAATCCTATTATCTCTAATTCAAAACTTGATCTTTGTGTGGTGTGGTATATTTGATAGATCCAACCTTTGCTCAAAGTACATCATGTCACACTAGGATTCTAATTCAAATGGTATTCAAAACTCATTCCCTTTACTTGGCCTGGTACTTGGTGTTGTTGCAGTAAGGACACCTACCAATGCAACACCCTTGGTGAAATGGTTGAATCTTTCAGCCTATAGAAAAATTTGTTGTAGTACTGCTGTTTTGTGAATGCCAGTTGTTCATTTTGAAATTTTTTTCATCAATTTCTAGTTCCAGAACTGAATATAGTGTTAATAAAATTCCCATGAATGTTATAATTTCTCTTGTATGGTAAATAAATTTTTGATCTTTAAATGAGCATAACAGGTGTAACTTCTATCATGAAACACAAGTTCATCAGAAAACTATCAGATAATTGAGTTCCATTATAATTTTATGTGGGTGCTGATGTTTATATTATATATCTAAGGTAATTATGAAAAAAGTTAAAACTGTGCCTAGATCTTTTTGCCTTTAATCAATTCATAAGGTTTTCCCTGCAATGACAAGATTTAGCAGTTCTGGTTATTACAAAATATAAAGTAGTCTATAGTTTTATATATTTTTATAGATATATTTCATCTACATTAATAAATGGTTAATTTTAATAATTCATTACATGTGACTAATGTAAGATTGCTTTTTAAATAAAAGTAAGAAGTTTAATTTTCTCATTTACTTACTGAATTCTTATTTCTTTTTCAGGAGAGACTTCTATAAGATCCTTGGTGTGTCAAAAAGTGCATCTTTGCATGAAATCAAGAAAGCATACCGGAAAAATGCCAAAGAACTACATCCAGACAAAAACAGGGATGATCCTTCTGCAGATGCTAAGTTCAAAGATTTAGGAGCAGCCTATGAGGTTCTCAGTGATGAGGAGAAAAGAAAGAAATATGACAGGTATGTTTTTCTATATGGATTTAACCAAATATGATAGTCACAAAATTCTTCATGCTCTAGCTGTAAGTGTGCCAGATATGGTTGACAGTGACATTTCCCTAAGTGCAATATCTGCTTCATACTTATGAATTAACACATTGACTACCTATTGGATATATGTGTACCACTAGGTAAATTGCTCATTTACGTATCAGTATAAATGGATAACATTTTTATTATTTCATTTTTTTTAGACAGAGTTTAGTGTATGAGGTAAAATATTATCCTGCAATTAAATGTTTCACACTTCTTAAAAAGATAGATTTTTATTTGAGCAGTAGAATAAATTTTCCTATTCAGCCACATACAATTTAACCAGTCGTAGCAACCGCGCACACATAGCCAATGTGTTGAAGAACGTGTAGGAAGTAAGGCTTCTTTTTGCCAATATGTTAAAACTTGCTTTGATAGAGCTGCTCATAACCTCCCATCTTGCTCTCATCTAAAGAACTGGAATTATGTGTGTCAAAATGTCACCATGCTGGCATATAAGCATTTAAGGAGTTATCACTGCAGTGTAAAGTATATCAAATTTCTTTTGCATATTTCATTTGGTGACTATTTAAAGTTTGACATTTTGCTGATTAAATTTTGTTTTCTTTCAGGTGTGGTGAAGAGTGTGTTTCAAAAGATGATGGAGGTGGTTTTGGCATGGACCCGTTCTCCAGCTTCTTTGGAGATTTTGGGTTCGGTTTTCAATCTGATGGTGGAAGAGAAGTGCCTCGAGGCGGTGATATTGTCATGAACCTTGAGGCCACGCTGGAGGAGCTCTATGTTGGCAATTTTGTGGAGGTACAGGAGAAATTGTGAATTTAATATTGAAAGTATGCTCTCTAATGTAATTTGCATTTGCCCCAAATTTGTTGTTAACTTGCCATCTTCCTAGTCTTACATTCTTAGACTTACATTCACTTTGGTTTTATCTTCATAGAATTATCCTCTTCTTTGTTTCATGTTTGAAAAAATTTCATAATTTTGTTTTTGTAAATTTTTAATTTTCAAGAACTGGCCTTCTTCCTAGTTTTTTTTGTTGACTTGCTTTTTTTATAGACTTCTCTCCACAAACTATTCTTATTTTAGAACTTACCCTCAATTACTGTCCTATTTCCTAGACTGCTTTCTGATGACCATCTATTCTTTTAAAATAAATTGTTTATCTTTGTACTTTTCCTAACACATTTCTTTTTGGGTAATTTCTTTTTCCTATGACTTTCTATAGCCCCATTGTTATTCTGTAAATCGTCCATTATTTATTTCTTTGGGCAGACTGGTTTTGTTCTTTCTATTGCTTGGTTTTTTCTGTGAATTGAATTTATTTTCTTCAGTGATTGAATCTTGAAGGTTTTCAATAACTTTCTAATTGAGCTCCATTCAACAAGCTTGAAATACATTTCAATTCTCAGTTTTTTATTTTGCTTTTTATTTTGTTCAAAGTGTATTTCATTGTATCATTGTATTCCTAATTTCATTATGTTCTTTAATTTCAATGTTAAAACCCCCTGTAGGGTGTAGGATGAGGAATAACTTTGTCAGTGATTGTCTATCCTATGAGGACCGTCACCTGCTGTTGAGGTGATATTTGGTAACCTCAGCTATAGAAAAGCCCTTTACACTACGGTTTTTCATGGCCACTTCACTTCTCTGTTTTTATGCTCTTTTTGCTGTTTCTTCTTTATTTATTACATGCCGTTTTTGTGAGCTAGGTATTCTTGCTCATTCCCTCTTTTTCTACAGTCCATACTAAATGGACTCTGTTCTTCACTTTTTTGATTGCCTTTGTTGTTGCGGTAGTCATGATTAACTTATGTGATGATTATTTTATCGTTGAAATTAGCTTGATGTTCATTTGATGTTCCCCCTCAGGGGGCTACAACTATTTTACCTATGGGAATAAGTCATCCCATGGGGAATATGTATGCTTCCAAGCAGTGAGCTAGGTAGGCCTTTTTGTTGAAATAATTTTTTTGTCAATGACCATTTTTTTTTTTTTTTTGTTCACTGCTGTCCTGTTTTTTTAGCACCTACTACTTTCTTCTTCGAGTTTTATATCTTATTTCATGAACTTCTTTCACAAATTACTATTTCTAGGCACTTTGTGTATAGATTCTGCATTCCCTCAAGTTCATAGTAAATGGTGTCTGCCTTTTCTTGGAAGGTCTTTGTTGTGGTTAGGGAGGTTTAAACTAACATTTAATCTAATCTCCATTTGATGTTCACCCAGTTGGTGCGCAACAAACCTGTTGCACGGCCTGCCTCTGGCACACGGAAGTGCAACTGCAGGCAAGAGATGGTCACACGACAGCTCGGTCCTGGCAGATTCCAAATGACGCAGCAACAAGTCTGCGATGATTGTCCTAATGTCAAGTGAGTGGTACTTGTGCAGAAAGTTTTCTTATAGATCCAGTATAAAATATTCGAGAAATTCGGAAGTTTGTACATTCTCGATCTTGAACTTTTTATGGTTCTATAAAATGTAGCTGGAAAACTATTAATTGCTGTGAAGAGTCCAGAGGATGTTTGGTATACAAGCAATACATGTAAAAGTATCAATATAATTTTGTTTTTATATTTTAAAATTTAAATTGATGTCATCTTCTCAGGCTGGTCAACGAAGAGCGCACACTGGAGTTTGAAATCGAGGTTGGAATGGTAGAAGGCCAAGAGTACAAGTTCATTGGAGAGGGCGAGCCGCACATCGACGGCGATCCTGGCGACCTTATCGTGAAAATCAAGCAAGCCCCTCACTCCAGGTGATGATTTTTATTAGGTAGTAGCGCTACAGTAGACTGACTTTCTTTAGTACAACTTTATTAGTTTGTACATGAGTGACAAGTTTGCTGTTGTGGTAGCCTAATGATAGAGAGACCTAGTCTAAATTTTTTAAAGGTTGTTGTAAATGCTCCAAGTACAGTTCGATGTAGTCGTTGCGGATTAGACGCAGTAGTTGGATGGTGTCCAAATGCAATGTTGCAGTTACTCTGTCATTCTTGGATATCTGTTGTAGCCTGCTAGTTTGAGAGTAGGAAATGCTATATTGGTCTTTCTAATGTAAATTTGAAAAAAACAAGCAGAAAAGTTGTAGGCGTCTTGCGAAGAGACTCAATAGGGAAGACATTCTAGCTTGGAGTATGCTCTGTGGAGTATTACAGATAGAAACCATGCAGTATAGAGCTGAAATCAGACCATATAGTCATGAGGAGCTTGGCGAATAAGCAAAAACTGAACATGAATGAAATGAATCTAATAGTATTATGTTTAGGCTAATTTAAGGTTTAAAGGTATATACCTAGAGCTGAGAACATGTGAATATTTTATGTCGAGTTAGTTGCCCGTCAATTTTTTCATTCTCTCTGATTGAGTACTCTTGGAGCACTTCTAGAATTTCTTTGTACAGTATGCAAAACTTGTGGATGTGTTGTCCTTTTTAGTTTGATACCATCGTGTTTTTCAACTTTTCTAGCTATTTATTGTCCATGATGGTTGTGGCACATGCGAGCTGGCCTTTCAAGGAGCATTATCTTAATTTCCCACTTTTTTCAAATTTGCTGAATGACGATGTAAGACCTGAGCATCTGTTGGTTATAGTTGTTATGACTTGGTAGTTTTCAAGTTTCTGTTTCATAAGTGCATGGAAGTATAGCTCACGTATGTAGGGTGTCAGGATATAAATCTTGCTCTTAGTTTGGTAAACCTTTTAAGACTTGAAAAATCCGTTTTTTGAGAGAACATCTGTTTCAACCAACAGTATGAGCAATCAAGAAAAAATGTCAACAAACTGATGACAAAACTAAAAAAAACACGAAGTTCTACATTATCACAAAATTATTAAATAACTCGTGAGGTCAAATAACTCATTAACAATATAGAGCTGTGCTATTTAACCAAATGGTTTGGTGCTCGTGAGAGCATCAATCAAGTGAGACAGCAATTGAAGCAAATGATTACACATAAAAGGACTATAACTTCGATGTTCATTAATGGGCAAGCAAACTAACAGATTCAAACGGGGGCTTACCAGTCGCAGGCAGAAGGGCAGTGCCATGGCTCTAGGAAGTGTTATTTTACCCACGAAACGGATAAAGGAAAATAATATAATGAAGAATTCCTGATCTATGTACCTACCCATTTGTACATAGTGGTAGCTTATTCTTGATTCTTCATGCTTATGTGTTGTACATATGTAAATTCAGCTGTTGAAGGATGAAAATTTTATTTCTGTTCACAAGTGAGTAACTATGAAATAATTACATGTCAGTTTTTCTATATTCTGCATCTTCAAATTTAATATAATCGTGTATCATTGGCAGATTTGAGCGGAAAGGGGATGACCTTTATACCAATGTAACACTATCCCTACAAGAAGCGTTGATTGGATTTGAACTCGACATTCTCCACCTGGATGGACACAAAGTAAGTCTTGTTCTTGTTCCTCTTACAAATCCTGCACAATACATGTTATGTAGTTTCATAATAATGGCAACATTTGGAGCATTATCACGCAACTTGTGTGGAAAATTTTACCCTGTTTCGTCTTTGAGAAAATCAAATCCAGAATAACGTTACTTCACTGTGAACATCTCTCACTTTCGCATCTCAGATAACTGGTCGAGATTCAAAGCAAGTGTTTCCCTCCGATATTGTGGTTTAACTTTGATGGGTGCTTCCGTGTAACGATGTGAATTTCGTATTATTGAACTGTGAGATCTACGGCGCGATGTAGTACGAATTCCTGAAGCGCTAGCAAATTAATGCCAATACTACTACTACTTAACTTTGAGACTTGATGTGTATTCAAATGTTGAAAGCTCTTCTGTGTTGAGCTTGCTGTTTTGGTAGTAAATTATGTTTTATTTTTTCCAAATCAAGTTCTTTCCTTTAATTTCTTAGATGTTCAGCCTAGCTGTGCGAAAGGCTTTCTGGAGCGTTCTTGGAGATAATGTGGATGGGAATTCCCATCACTTGTTTTACGTATATTATAATAATCAATATCCGTAGTTGCGAATGGATAATAAAATATTAAATGTATATCATGTGACACCTCTGTTTGTAATTTTGAACCTGTTATGAATGATAATCGTTTGTACGTGCGGTTGAGATGCTTCAAACAAGGTCTAACTAAATTTTTGTATTTCTTTAGTCGTAATTCAAATTCCGTAATCTTCGTGGCGCGGGCAGTTCCGCATTATAGTTTAAACTATGAAGGCTGTGAATCTATTCCAGTTTTGGTGCCCGCAGTAATTTTCTAAGACCAGAGGTTGTCTGGTTGTATAATAGTAAACAAAAGAGACAGAAGAGGCATGAAGGGGGAATTCTTCTACTTGCTGAATTTGTTCTCCTCTCGCCCACTCCCTCATCTTAAGTTAAGAGGCTGAAAATAATATTTATTCTACCCCAATGTAATAATGGAGCTATCACCCCTCAGGAGATGCAACTATTGTCTCTATGGGAAATAATACTCTCAGGGGGAAAATTTGAGGCTCCGAGCTGAGAGTTAGGTAGGCTTTCTTTTTGTTGAAATGAAATATATTTTGTTAGGACTTTTTTTTCAGTTCACTGCTATCCTGTTTTTCAGCACCTCTAACTTTCTTCAGCTTTCATTTTGTTTCCTAACCTTTCTTCTCAACTTGCTGTTTCTATGGGGATCCTGTGTGGGAACACAAATTGTGCATAGATTTTGCGTTCCCTTAACTCCATACTAAATGGTGCCTTCATGCGTCCTCTCTATGAACACCTTCGTTGTGGTAAGGAAGGCTAAAACTAGCTTATAATTCATCAATTAATAGAGCCATTTATTTAGAAAGATACTTCATGCTTTGCTTCTTGGTCAGGTACACATCACCCGCGACAAGCCCATCTGGCCTGGAGCTCGCATCCGCAAGAAGAACGAAGGCATGCGCAGCTACAGCAACAACAACGTCATTGGCACGCTCTATATCACCTTCGATGTCCTTTTCCCTAAAGAAGGATTCTCTGACGAGCAAAAACAAAGTGAGTTCATCTTTTCGATGTGCGAGAAAGCAGTGCACTTGTTGAAAATTCTCTCACCACTTTTGAAACATAATTTGAAACTTGTCACTTGAAAGAAAATGTATCCTGTCGAGTTAACAGGCGTTAAGTACCCGTTAAGGAGGGCGAGTAGGATAGGATATTAGGATTATAGAATAATTAAAGAAAGATGACAGTATATATATTCTATCCATTACCTTGGATCATGTAATTATGCTATTATCCAGTTATCCGGACGTGGATAAGATTTTTAAAAAATTCTACGGATTATACAGCAAAAATTTCAATTCTACTTTTATCTCAACAACAACATCCGGTAGTGCATCCTGTTTAAGCAGTATATAAGGCCGACGAACACTCAACCTAACCAGTTCATGATGAGCTCTGAAAAAAGAACATCTCACCAAAAAGCATAAGCATCGACAGCTACGATATCGCATTTTTGAAAGAAGAAGCAAATAGCACCAGTGACAACGATACACCAACAAACTCCAACTCGGTCACAAGCGCCATTGACAAAAACTCACACGTTTAAGAATGGCTACACTATCGGGGAAAGAGAAACCAGAATCACAAGCGCATGAAGCTTAGTGGACAAAGTGAAACTAAAGGCTCTTTGTGCAAAACTACGATCTCTGGAAATGAGAGATGCATGAAAAATGTTCGATCAAGAAATAAGATTCGAAATGAAAGGACACCAATCAATAGTGATACTGAGAAACATCATTTCGAGAATGCATCGCGAAGTCGTAAATTATTTGGAGAGGTATTGGAAATACGTCAACCTGATAGAAACAAGGGAATATCAACTATCAACGAAGAAAATAACAGATAAAAACTACACAAAAAATATTTTAATAATCATTTCGTGATATAATGGTGCTGAGAGAAAAATACCAAGAAAAATTCAAAACTCAAGAGAAGATAACTTGGATACAACTGAATGTGAACATCTGCGATCAACTCTTACCTCGATCAAATCGTCAACTTCTTCAAAATGTTGGGAAATCGATGGGTTGTGGTATCCAAGTTATCTTCTCTTGAGTTTTGACTTTTTTGTCTTTTTCTCTCAGCTTCATTATATCGTGAAACGATTATTGAAATATTTTTGTGTAGTTATTATCTGTTATTTTCTTCGTTGATAGTTGATATTCCCTTGTTTCTATCAGGTTGACGTATTCGCAATACCTCTTCAAATAATTTACAACGACTTTACGATGCATTCTCGAAATGTTTCTTAATATCACTATTGATTGGTGTCCTTTCATTTCGAATCTCATTTCTTGATCGAGAATTTTTACTGCATCATTTCTAGAGATCGTAGTTTTGCACAAAGAGCCTTTAGTTTCACTTTGTCCACTAAGCTTCATGCGCTTGTGATTCTGGTTTCTCTTTCCCCGATAGTGTAGCCATTCTTAAACGTGTGAGTTTTTGTCAATGGCGCTTGTGACCGAGTTGGAGTTTGTTGGTGTATCGTTGTCACTGGTGCTATTTGCTTCTTCTTTCAAAAATGCGGTATCGTAGCTGTCAATGCTTCTTATTCTTTTTGGTGAGATGTTCTTTTTTTCAGAGCTCATCTTGAACTGGTTAGGTTTGAGTGTTCATTAACCATATGTTCTTTTTAAACAAGATGTACTACCGGATGTTGAGATAAAGTGGAATTGAAATTTTTGTTGCATTATCCGTAAAGTTTTTTAATTATTATTCAATCATTTTATCCACGTCTGGATAACCGGATAAAAGGAGAATTACATTATCCAAATTAATGGATAGAATATATCCATCGTTATCAATCTTTTATTATTCTATCATCCTAATATCCTATGCTATCCACTCTCCTCTCTCCTTAACAGGTACTCGACGCGCAACCTTAGAATGCTTTCGTACTTGATCTATCGATAGTATTAATTATGATATACTCTAGTCTTCTTCCTTGAAAAAAATTGTATCTATATCTTATGTGTTAAGAGTTGATATTTCATGTCAGCGCTATAACGCATTTAGTCTAATGGCTTCTTGTCTATCATTTTGAAGAAGTGTAATTTGGGTGCTCTCTTCATTTTAATCGAATGTTATACTTATTTGTTTATTCATGCACAAAGAAACCACTAATCTTAGTTTCGTGCAGGTTGGCAGCGTATGAACAAATCTGTATTTTTGTTGTGATGCTATAGATACACTGCGTAGATGCCTCTGGGGATTTCAGCGTGGGTAAGGCGCCCGGCCATAAATGGGTGGGCAGCTGAAATCCCCTACGGGGTGTTTTGGCTGTCCTGTGCTTGCGGATTGTGCATGGCTCTGTGGATGATCCCGACAAAGATCAACTGGGGCTCTTATAAGATGACAGAGGTGTGGGTGGCAATTAGAGCGGTTTTTGTGATGGCTGCTGCTGTGTTTTCCATGGTGGTGTTTGTGACAAACTTTGAACAACAATTAGATAGTGTGCTTCCGTGTAACGATGTGAATTTCGTATTATTGAACTGTGAGATCTACGGCGCGATGTAGTACGAATTACTGAAGCGCTAGCAAATTAATGCAATTACTACTACTGTGATGCTATAGCTTCTTTTCTGAATTGAAGATTGCGAGTTAAGTTGTTGTGTTGCTGAGGAATGGCATTAATTTAAGCCTTCTCTTAATGGAACTTATGTATGTAACCAGGAAGTAATACATGTGGGTATTTACGTATTTTTATTCTGTTTCTCAAAATGTAACTGTAAAAGTCGTTTGAAGCATTTGTTTCTCTTGAAATATACGCATTTGCTCTGCTGAACTGATACTGGTGTATGATAGCCATTTAGAAAGTATAAGTTCATTTATGTTTTATAATGTATTAGCTACTATCTTTGTACATCTGGAGTCCATTTGACTAATTTTCTTTGCTTTAAGGTAAAAAATATTTGTTTTAAAAACCACAATAGGTTTGCTTCATTATTCGTAAAGACCCTAATCATACTAACAATATAATGATAGCTCTTGTTAAACAGTGTGATTCAATTTTTTGTGTCTCATGTCAAGACCAGACGAACAACTAATGAATTGCTTGATCGAGTGATCTGATCTTAGAAAAATATACGCCCAATAATTTGGTTGTTTAGGACGGTTTTGCTGCTGTCTGTTGACACCCGTCGACATCCATGTGCATCGTAGATCAATGGCTCTAAATTTCAAGCACTATTGATCGTCGTAATTCACATGTATCCCGGCACCTTATCTGTACTTGTGCCAAATTTATATTATTTTGGTGTCAGTTTGACTGCACTCCTCGTTCAGTAGTTTTCTGTTCCTCTGTTTGAGAAGAGATATAGATGAGATATTTTCGATTAACTGGCACTATTAGTCTCATTTTTGGAATACTAATTATAAAAGAATAATTTTATTACAATACGAAAGTCTGAGTACAATTTCATTGCTCTATATTTTTCTTTTCCTTTTTTCAGCGCTGAAAGACCTGCTGAACCAGGAGAGTGTTGGCAAGATATACAACGGACTACGATATCAGCAATGATGTAAACTTTAGCTACCATTGAGTCTGCTGTGCAGAGTTAAGCGCGTCTATTCTTGTAATTTTTGTGATATCTGTTATTTTTATTATTTTATTTATGCGCATTCTTTGTTGATAGTTTCCTCACATGGAATATAGGAGACATTTCTTCATGTGAGCATTTATTTACTTGGTTGTATTGTGTGTGTGTTGCATGTATTGGTATGTCACGTGAAAAAAATTTCAGCCGAGTTAATTTTGTTTGATTGAAGTCTTTGATAATCATTACAGTCATCGGTGAGGAGAGATATTTATGGTTAGGCAACGCGTCGGAACAATGAAGATCGGTTTCTTGACTGAAATTTTCAAAAATGATATCCTCCATGTGCTCTAATTAAGACACAAATGATTGCAGTAATAGTTATCATCCAAAAAATTACGAACGTCTAGCGAGTACATCATGAATTTATCCATATTTTCATGTTCATTCATTTGTGCATTTTTTATATTCAACTTCGGTGATTGTAGTTCTCATAGCTTCCAAAGATGCTTTCGGTATCTCATAGTTTTTCACTACTTTTCATAATAGCATAACAACTTGCATTGAAGATGTTCTTCACTATTATTGCCATTGCTTAATATTTTTATTCGAATCGTCAAGGCTGCACAATAGAGATGAATGTGCTAAGGAGTTGATCGAGGCCTTGGCGCTCTTCAGGCGTGGGAAACCATAGAGCTTGGACTGTTTGCGCTAGGTTGCCATTCCTAACGAATTGCTCCATGCATTTTGGGGAACAACAGAAGGTTTAGCAACACTGATATTTGAGGTTCGGAGCTTTCACTCGTGTGTAATTGTGTCGTTGATTCATTCTCTTCATCTATTTTTATAATTTGAAAATTAAAGATCTCATTCGTTGCCGCCTATTTAAATTCCATGAAGGCTTGAGTCTGCTTTTCAATTTGTTGCCATGAAATTTTCCGTTTTTCTCTTGTCCCATGTCGAGTAACTGGTTTGCGATCATTCACCATTAATTTCCAAGAACCTTACCGTTGGTACATTTACGTAATTCTTAGAAAAAAATCACATTCGTCTAATCGCTTCGATTCTCCATGAGTGTATGGGTAGTCTGTCGGTATGTACCTCCGGATTTAATGTTCTGTGGGGAGTGTGAGCTATCTGTCTTTGTAGTTACGTTCAAAGTCTCTTCAAAATTTTATAATTTTTACTAATGAATAAACTTTTTTATTACAATTCTACATTCAAGGGGATAACTAGGCAAAAAAAATTACTCACTTTGCTGCACGAGTGTCCACATTTTTTATTATTTTTGCTTTCGAGAAAAAGTTATGAGTGGAAAAGCAGTCAGTCGGCTTGCATATCGCAGTTTATGATATTAATACAATTTATTTGAAGTTTTAAGAAAAATATCCTTGTTCTTCAAGTAAATTGATAGATATTTTTATGGTAAACGGTCGAATTCTCCGTTTATTCTGTATTAGCGCAAACGTTCAAGAGTTTCTTAAATCAATCATCACTTTTGGTATGATTTCTGTATTGTCCGTACCTAGAGTATCATTTATGTTAGCACAAGCATCGCCAAGAGCTTACTTTATTTGTGCACCAAATCATACATTATGCGTGGCGCATCTCGATCGGTCAAGCGAACATATCTCACTGCACTTTGAGATTTACTTGCAAATAAATGAAGTAAATATATTGGTAAACTCTTGAAAGAATTTCAGTGTATGGCCAGTTTCTTAACCTGTGCATTTTCAGTGACGACGTTGGTGTTTGGGCATTACTTGTTCACGTGTGTGGGAATTGTAAGAGTAGCTGTAAATTTCAATGATCTTGGTTGTTGGTGAAACCCTGATTGTGTTCCTGTTAACACTTATTTGCTACTTATGCAAATTGTGTGGGGACTTATCCGTTGTATGTGCCGTAGTGACATTTTTATTCACTATTGACGAAGATAGTAATCGTTCATGGTAGAACTCGAGAAGTTGAATTTTGTATGCCATGTTGTAGTATAAGGGAGAATTGTTACGAAACTCTCATTCCACCTCTTGTCTGCGATTCTCATTCAACACGCAGTCCGCCTGCGACTATCGCTTGCATTTTGTCGGCACTAACTTTAATAGCCATATAAATAGCAAAAATTGTTTAGACACCAATGTCCTATTAATACGGTTTTTTCTTATGAAAGCAAAGGTAAAGTCCCCTTCTCATTTAACATGGGAATTTCATTTATACCTCGATAAACGGTTATTAGCTAACCGTTCGTGTTTGATGCAGTATGTTGTTATCGGTGTGCTCATGAGAGTAGCATCGCGCTCTTAACTCTGAGCGACATCCCCCTCAGGGGTATACAACTATTGTATCTATAGGAATTAGTGCTCCCAGAGGGAAAGTGTGTGAGGGCCCGAGCTGGGAGTTAGGTAGGCCTTTTTGTTGAAATAATAAATTTTTTACTATGTTAAAGACTCCATTTTTCGGTTCACTGCTGTCTTGTTTTTCAGCACTTCTATTTTCTTCTTTTTTCTTGTTCATGAACTTCTTTCCCAACTTGCTGTTTCCATACCCTTCCTGCATAGATTCCGCATTCCCTAATATCCATACTAAATAGTGCGTTCCTCTCTTCGATACGCTCTTTTTTGTAGCGGTTAGTTAGGTTTAAACTGACCTATAATCTTTCTATAATAATAATCTCTGACCGATATCCCTCAACGAGGTGCTACTATTGTAACTATAGGATTACGCCATGTAATGCGAGTTAGCTTTTCTTAAAGAAAAATGTGAGGTCCCGAGCTGATGGTTAGGTAGGCCTTTTAGTTGAGACAAAATATATTTGTATTATGGACCACATTTTTTTCGGTTTACTGCTGTCTTTTTTCCCAGCATCTTTACCTTTCTTCATCGAATTTTATCTCGTTTCATCAATTTCTTTACTAACCTACAGTTTCTATGCGCAGGGCGTTTTGTGTGGGAAACTCCTTGAACAAATTTTCGCCGTTCCTTTGCCTTCATACTAAATAGTGTTTTTAATCTTTCTCTCTTTAAAACACCTTCGTGGTGTTTAAAAGGCGTAAAATAACTTACCGAAGCTAGCGCTCCCAAAAGGAAAAGAGGTCCCGGGCTGAAACTTCGGGCAGCCTTCCCTTCCTCAAAAGGCATAGGTTTCTGTAAGGTTTAAGCTGTAAATAGGTATTCAGTCTTACGTACCCACTTGGCATCTTTCAGTTTTCATACCTCTTTTGCCATCTTTTTCTTCCGTAACTTGTTTTTTCAAAGTGAAGGATACCCTGCGTGGAATCACACCTTATGCTGAGAATCCTTGTTTACAGTCCACACTTAGGTGGTTCTTTCCCTTCCCTCACTTCAGATGGCCTTCTTCGCGGCTAGCATCTTGAATATATTAAACCATAGCACGCATTCTTCCTGTTAAAATAGGTTTTATTTTGTGTCATGGACCATCCTTTTTCGATTCACTGCCGTTCTTTTCCGCACATTACTACTTAAAATTTTATCGTCTCACACTTATTTCAATCTTAACGTTTCTTAACGCATGGTGTGGGGACACTTCGTACCTAACACCTGTTCTCTAAATTTCATTGCCTTTTTTTTCTCCGGATAGTTTTGTTGAGATCAAGAAGGTTAACGGGCGTATCTTACTATTGTTCAATAAATTCACCATTAGGATAGTCAGAGCTGTGAAAAGTTTGAGCCAATAACTTTCACAAGTGAAGGTGCTTTAACTTAGCCGGAAAGTACTCGTATGTAAAAAGCGCAAGATGAAGAAAGAACATGAGCTTAAACTGCTAAATCATTTGAAGTTTGGAGGCTCGGGCTAATGCCGCATGAAGTAGGCAGTTATACAGCTGCAGTTTCGTAATAACGTGACAACTAATCTTGTGCAGTGGCATTTAACTTGTAGCTAGTAGTAGTAGTACCGGCTTGGTAGCTCAACTCAAGTAAGGCCATCCTGTCAGGTTTGGGTAAACATGTGTCAGAGTTAGATCAAGGGAATATATCTAGTAATGCATGTTCATTACAATAGCCTTCAAGGTCGTCGCATAGAAAATTTTCGGTTTGTCATACGCAACTAAACGCTTATACTTTATATTAGTCTCCCACACGCAAACAATGGAGTAATCCACGCAGTTCGAAAATTTCAATTCTAAAACTAAGTTTCATAACGAAAAACTCGTCTTTCTAAGATACATCTCGTTCGTTTATAACCCTACCGAGAGTAATATGACGTTCGGCCAATTTTAAAATTAAAAATACAATGGCCAATACGCGATTGTTCTAAAAACAGCATTAATGACAACTTGCACTCAATGCTCGAAACTTTCAACAAAATTGTTAGATTAGGATGATTAGTTAGTTTAAGCCTCCCTATCCGCAACAAAGGCGATCCAAAGAGAGGAAGGAAGAAGGCACTATTTAGTATGGAGTTAAGGGAACGCGAAATCCATGCGGAAAGGGCATAGAAACAGTAAGATAAGAAAAAAGTTCATGAAACAAGATCAAAGTTGAAGAAGAAAGTAGTAGGTGTTGAAAAAACAGGACAGCAGTGAACCGAAAAAAAGTTGGTCCGTAACAAAACAAAAACCTATGTTATTTTAACAAAAAGAAAGCCTACCTAACCTTTAGCTCGGGCCCTGACATTGCCCCCCTGGGAGCGCTAATTCCCATAGATACAATAATTGTATCCCCCTGAGGGGACACAAAATTGTTAGCAAATCCCAACTCGAGACAGTAAGTTTCACACTTCATGAGGCATATTTCTCACGAATTTATGCCAATTTTTCCTTTCGAATTGTATTAGTTCGGCCAAGTTGATTCAAGAGTAAATGGGTTGAAATTTTTTATTGTACAATCGCATTGGTCGTCCCATGCCTGTTGTGGGCATTTCATTTTTGTAACACAAAAATCAGTCCTTCACAATGACAATTTAAAACGTAAGACAATTCAGAGGTAGCTTAGGAATTAACAGCAGACCTAAATCGTCTAAGTTTTAAATCAGGATTGTTTTCTAATGTCAACCAACTCCATTCCCAAACTCGTGAAAAACACGCACATTTTTCTTCAATTTAAATAAAGGAAAAACATAAGCTCAATTTTGACTCGAAATTTTATTGTTAGTCTCAAATACTACGCGCTGTAGCAGAAAAAGAACTCGCGTCGAATACGCGGCCAGGAAAATCCTGGATCACAGATCAACCAGGGTTAATGAACCTCAAGCACAACATTATTAGGTAATAGTAACAGCCACACATACATTTGTTCTTGTACTGCAAACAATACCTACCTCAAATGTATACTTCTTACAAAAGTCCGATAGGAGAATCAAAACATGTCTAACAGAGTAAGAGTTCCAATATCAAATATTACGAACGATAATAGGTACTAGGAAGCAGCACAAAATAACTTATTCTACAATTTAGCTTCTGCTGCGAAAAATCTTGAGTGTAGAAAAGTAAAGACGTCCTAAAGATCAATTGAAAACGTGAGCAACGCTCAAGCACACCAGACAATTATGGACATTATTTACACAAAAGATCGCACACAAAGTTCACGATATTTTAGCAATATTTACAAACAGTTTGTTTGACAGTAGGTAAGAAGACACCGAGCAACGAACAGTAGCTTGGTTGAGATAAATCAAGAGTTTGATTTGAGGATGATTTCTGTAGTGATGTTTCATTCTTGTTTTCATTGTTAATTATATCGTGCTGGAGCGGCAACATACGTTAGGTACAAAACGTATTTTGCACAAACAGTTCATTATTGGAGAACTCTCATGGCTTGGGGTCTAAATAAAAACATAGCAAGTCATTCACCCACCGGTGCTTTATATTGAAACGCACCTTATCTGGAGCTACTTCCCTTGCTTCAGAGACGGGAAGTCTCCCTCATCGTCCATCTTAGGAGCAGCGGGTCTCGGAGCAGCGCGCCCACCGCGGCTATACCCTCCTCCGCCCCCTCCCTGTCCTCCCATGCCTACACTGCCGGCACTGCCACCGCGACCACCACGGCCAGGCATGCCTCCACGCCCGCCACGGCCACCCATGCCACGACCTCGGCCACGGCCACGTCCGCCACGCACGGGCGAGTCCGAGAACTGGAAGTCAATGTTGAGCACAATCTTGCTCTTGCCGTGATGTTCCTCCTCGTCTTCCTCCTCATCGCTCTCTTCGCCATCATCTTCACTGTCTTCCTTCTTCTTCAGGATGTATGTCTTCTTCCACTGATCGTCACTGACTCCTTCGCCAGCCTTGCGGACCTTGAATTCAGGCTTGACTCGGGTCTGCTGCTGCAGAGCCTTGTACTCATCAAGAGTCATTTCGCGGGGCTCCTCGTCCTTCGGACCAGTTTCTCCGCCAGATTCGTTGCCACTGGCAGCACCATCTTCACCAGCAACCTAAAAAAAGATTCCAAACATGAATATTTTTGTTTGAAAGTTTACACTTGGCCTACTTCCACATGAATTCAATGAGATAAGAAAGTTTGAGCCTCTCAACGATAACAAAGGTTAACCTGGCCCATAGAGAGGAAAGATCAAAGGATCATATATTATGGAGTTGAGGAAACACAGAATCCACGTACAAAGTTTCCCCGTAGACGATTCAATGTGCATAGAAACAGTGAGTTTGGAAGGAATCAGATGAAGGCTGAAAAAAATTATAGGTGTTGAAAACAGAATAGCAGTGAACCGAAAAAAAGATGGTCTGTAACGAAAAGAAAAATCTTTTCCATTTTAACAACAAGAAAGCTTACCTGAACTTCAGACAGAGACCACATTTTTACCTACGATTGCTTGTTTCCGCAAATACAGTAATCATGTCCCCATGAGAGAAGAAAACAAAGATCATGACATCTGAACGCAGCAGTGGGATGAAATAATATGAAAATCATGAAGCCCTATGAGCACTATTTCTTCCAGATACGATGATTTAACCTTCTAGAAAAATCTCACCTCACATCACCCAATGAACAGATCAAAATGCTAAAACTGAATGTCAAATTTCAAGTATCTTTTCAATATGTACAACCATTCAGCATTGAACTCCTAACTTCTGCAAATAGCACAAAAAAAAAAACTATTTCCAATTGTTATTCAACAACGAGTAAAGCTTAGTATGAAAATCATAAATTTACCTTATAGAACATCACAACTTACCTTCTCCTTGTCTTCAGCTGAGGTGTCGAGGTCCGCATTAGGGACGGGCTCGGCTACGTTGCCACCCTCTTCAATTTGGTCCTTAGCAGATCCCCAGTTGTAGGAGCCGCCGCCCTCTCGCTTCTCGACAGGCTTGACACCTGAGCGCTCGGAGCCGCTGTGGCGATCGTACTCGCGCTTGCCACCACCGGGGCCCCCGCGGCCACGACCACCACGGCCCATGCCACGCCCGCGACCACGGCCTTCGCCATCAAAGCGGCGCTCGCCGTCGTTGTAGCGCCTAGGGCCGCCGTCGTTGTAGCGACGGTTGCCATCATCATCGAAACGACGAGGACGTTCTTCGTCGAAGCGACGAGGCGGGCGATCTTCATCGAAGCGACGAGGAGGTCGATCCTCCTCAAAGCGGCGTGGGGGACGATCTCCGCCCTCGTAGCGCCGAGCGTCGAATCGGCGTGGAGGACGCTCATCGTCTTGTCTGCACACAGGGAGATAACTGTCAAATTCTTGACCTGTCACCTGCTCTTAAGTACTAGAGAGGTAAATACATATTGCATCATGTCAATGTTCCGTTCTGAATCAACCTTCCTAAATTAAGTCGTCCAATTATATAACGAGGCTTTAACAGAATAGAAAAATATAACTTTATTGTTAGCATAAAAAAGATACCTCAGTACTTCTGACTAAGAAAGCAGATATTTCTGTATCAAAAAGCTTTATCCTCAGTACAGATCATTTTAATTATTCCACATGCAATTAACACACCTGACTGCATAGAGTAGGATAGACAACTCCAAGTGATCTAAACCAAACCTAATGGATACCCTATGGCCACAGAAGGACAAATTCAAAGTAATCATTCAGAATAAGCAAAAGCTCCTGTTCCCAATTTTTTCCATTTTTTTCCAACAATTGCTCCATGAAAAGAGATAAATCTGTAGCAATTGGAGACTGCCCAGTTCTACCACCAATTTCAAAATAATCAAAATTATTTATGAAAAACCTAAACTATCTCACAAACATGCCAAATTCAGTATCTACCCTGAATGGCTAAGATCACTCAGTGACTTTCAGCTAAATGCTAGGGGAAATTTCAACAAAAAATTACTATATCTTCCGCCAGGGTTGTCATCAGAGTTGAAAACTGAAAGAAGCTAAATGAGCATAACATATACAAATTCTTATGGCCTACCTACAGCTGAGGAAACAAAGCTATTTATCTTGCACTCGCTAAGCCACCATAATGCATAGACAACATTTTTTAACAGCATATCATTTCCAACCCAGTTCTTTATGTTGTATAATCACGATCAAATTCTTATTCTCCAAGTTAAAAACATCAGAATTTTTTTTCAACAATGAAGCTCACAAGTAAGAATTATTTACTCTGATTACCATTGACAGAATTTATAGCATTATTATTATGATTATATTCCTGGTTTTACCACCGCAGTCACACAAGCGTTGATTTTTAATATCAAAGCAATATTTTAGTATTGGTATTGACACAGATGAACACACCTCTGAATTTGTCCATTGGCAGGAGGCCCATTGAAGTTGCCGTCCTGCTTGTTGCGGCGGTTGTTGCGCTCCTCACGCTCAGCGAACTTCACCGTGTGTTCGCCATTGCGCTGCTGAGTGGTCTGGCGCGCTGGCTGCTGCGGTTTGCCTGCAAAAAAAAATCATGAAATGAAAATGATTGGTTTCAAACACGTTTCACAAAGCTTGTGATAAAATTGAATAGATCAGGGTCAAGAAATGAGTTTAATAATGAACAAAAAAAAAATTGAATAATCGGATTGAGAATAACTAGTGAATTAGATGTGTTAATGATCTAATTTTAGACTTGAATTAAACTGTACACATTTTAAAACGTTTAGAAACATTATACAAAAATAATTTCAGAAACCTGATTAATTTCAATTTGCAAGAATTGAGCTGAAGATATGAATGGCAAGACCCACTAAAATGAAATTTTCAAAGGCATTTTTAACTTCTATTTCATTGTGATACATTTTACCTTATATTGATATTAGAAATATCCTAAGCTAGAGACAGTCATCTGACAGATATGACAGTGACCAAGCAGACTATCTTCTGCAGATGACCAAATCAAATCAATTGAAAATAACCTGCATTGTACTACACGTGAAATAGTTGAAAGCTAGAACCTATCAAAATCTGCTGTCCATGAGTACCCGGTACGGTTTGGGTTTGTAAATTGTTGATCTGATGCTCCAGGCAAGTGTGAAAAATCTTTTGGATCTAATTTCTATCTATGATCTCAATGAAGATACTATTCCAAAGCAAGTTATGACAGAAATTCAAAAATATAAAAAATTAACCAACATGAGATTTTTTCCATCAGGACCCCCACATTTCTTGGACACAAGGCAGAAATAGCTGCAGCTTGGTTAAAATGTGTGACCCCACTCTTCGCATTCACTAGACCAGAGGTTCTCAACCAAGGGTATATTTTTCCCTGATTGTGGTAAATTTCGGCCTATGTATTCAATACATAAAGGCAAGGGAGTTACCGATGGGGGAAAAGTTGAGAATGGCTGCACTAGACAGTAAAGCATTTCTGACTCCTTTTTCAGATCTCTGCAGACAAGTCCTTCTTTGTTAATTAAAAATGTAATATAAATTGATTGACATGCAGGTAGTCTGTGGTTGTGATGACTATGCTGCAAGAGGAATCACAAGTTTTGTTCTTTCAGAGCAACAAACAAGGTTGATTTCTACATGAAGAGCTCAAACATATAAGTTTATAAACTTTCTGTATCAACTAATAAATATTGAACAAGCATTTTAGTGATAGATGTTTCCTACCTCCCTCTTTTTTACACATCAATACTCCATAGATTCAACCAAGACATTCAAATAAAATTTGTAGTATAATTATATTCAATTCTTCACTTTAGTGTGTAACATCAACACGTAAACTGCAATTGGTTAAACTGAAGTTTAATATTCAATTCAAATTTAAAGTCAATTGTGGGAATCAACTTTGAAAATAGCAAACATTACCTGGATCTAGAGTTTATATAGCTTTCAGTTTTAATAAAAAATTAATTAGTGACTGCAGGTGGGTCAGCAGCACTATAAAAATCACCTAATGGACCCACCAGTGGGTCCCTTAGCAGGGAATGTGTTAAGCCTACCAAGATAAATAATATTTTCAGCTGGTAATGTGGTTCATTAATTCCTAGCTATGTAACACAGGTAAAAACCACCAAACCAACAAAACATATTCTCAAAGACTAACAAACACAGGTTCAGTTAACAAAATTGAACCATTCTCATTCACTAAATAAAATTAAATAAATTTTCATTCACTAATTGAAGTTAAATAAATTTTTGTTCACATTAAAAATATTTAGCAACAGAGCTACTTTGAATACAGTGAAAAATTTAAATGTATTTCATCTAAGAGAAATAAATGGAGCATTTGTCACACTTTGATCGGTCACCTAACCCCATCAGATTTGGATTAAACATTAGTTCAAAGCTCCTTAAACAATAAGGCATTCCAAGAAAAAGGAGAGGGATTTAAGGGAATACAGAATCAAGGCACAAATTGCATTGAAATTGCATACTGAGAAAAGTGTATGAAACAAGATAAAAATTGAAAAACATCAAAGTGCCTAAAAGCAGTGAAACAACAAAAAAACTTATCTTAACAAAAATGAAAGGCCTACCTATAGTTGAATAATATCACCCTTGAAGCAAAACCTTCAGATCAAACAAGTTGGCTGAAATTCCTAACCAATACAAGTGTTCCAAAAGAAGGAAAGTATATTTAAAATAGAGTAGGGTACAGAGAATCTTTGCAAAAGGTATTTGCTATACAAGATATCTTACAAAACCTAAAAATTAGGAAATATATTTGTGTAACAAGATAGATAAACATCAAAGAAAGCAATAGGTGTAGAAAAGGACAGCAGCAAACCAAAAGTCTTAGTTTGTAGCAAAAACATGTCTATTCTATTTCAATAAAAAAGCCTACCTGATTTGTAGCTTGCAACCCTATATCTAACCCCTGACTTAATAGCACTAATTTCTATAGATAGACAATAGTTGTATCCCCTTGAGGGGTTTAAGACTATTAGACATGTAAAACAGTAACAGCTTTTTTTTTCTTTACATCATTTACCTTTCATTAATGTAGTAAAACATGAAATAGGCATGTGTCTGTGTATATATATATATATATATTTATTGTCTTCCTTTGCATCATCTAACCGTAGATGCCAGCAACATTATTAAACTCATTATTCAAAATTATATTTCTGATAAACCTGACAGAAATTTACACTGATTTTCTTCATTTTTTTTTCTTTAAATCATTTGAAGGTAAGTATTGGGAAAATTTCATATCCACTGCTCAAATAAGGTGTCAACACCAAAGGGAAATCTTTCAAATTATTATTCTCAGGATGATCACAGAGACAAATTACTTTCATGGCATTACCTATAGTAAAATTCAACAGATAGCAAAACTTTTTTAGCATAAAATAATCACCAAGTTCATTTGCATAACTGTAGAGCATGTTGGATTAGAGCACTTCATAAGTATTCCCACCAAATGATCAAGTAATTGTCCAGTGTTGACTAAAAATTAAATACAACTCCAAGGAGAAGTTTTTATTCCTTTAAAGGAATTTAATGCAGTCAACTAGGTAACTAGATTTGGATACTGTACACTTCAGATTATACTAACTTTATTTTAAATTCTCTCAACAACATTAGTACTATAATAAATTCAATTTTTTTTATTTACTTAGTCTTGTAAACAAGAAGCTAATGAACCATTAATTTACTGTTGCTATATAAAAAATATTAGAGACTATAGTAAATAATTACTAAATAACAAATATTTTCATCTTGTGATGCATTGAACTTAAGGTTAGGAAGCAAACTTTAGTTGGCAAAGTGTTAAGCTTTATGCTCAACTGCTTTTAGCCTTCATTTAAAAAGAAAACATACTGCTACTTTTATCCCAACACACTAGTTTAACGCATAGTTAGCACCCTTTTAAACTCCACAACTGTATGTTGTAGTACAATAATTCTTTCAATCAAAAACTAGCTGAACTATGTCATCTCCTCCTAACAAAAAATGTAGAAGCTATTACATAGAAGCCAACAGTTAACATTAATCATAATTGAATGTAGCTTTTACTTAAACTTTACTCTAAAAAACACTACTCACTAGAAATATTTGAAATGCAAATGGTATACAAAATTAGGTAAACGTGTAGCGTTTGGTAGTAATCGATTTTCCAGTTTTCGGTGCCTAAACATTGTTAATTAGATCTAAATAAACAATTTATCTTCTATGCACTTTCCGTCCCAAATGAGTATTTAACGAGTTATAGCAGTAGGTTTAGTTTTGTCTTTGATGACGAATGCGCTCGATTGAACAGCTACTCATCTATTTTTTAACTTTTGTTGCTGGAATCACAATAATAACATCAAAATGAACTACTTTTCTTCTATACACTTTTTGCAGCAAATGAGTATTTTACGTGTTAGAGCGGCAGGTTTTATTTTAGGCGCGATTGAGCTGTTAAAGTACGTTCAAGTACTTGTAATTTATTGTCAGCCCCGCAGATCCTGAACTCACTTTCATGATCTTTTAGTTAATAACACAATAGAAATTATCACCAAAAAATAATGAGTTATAGCAGTATGTTGACTTTTGTCTTAGAGAGCGGAAACACGCTCGATCATTTGAGCGCGTAGGAAGGAAGCGTCCATTGCAGTGTTGCCATAGGACGCACTCTAATTTCTTTACGCTTCAAAGAATAGAGTTAGGGTCAGTAATTTACCACCATAACTGGTACTTCAATACTCATTTGCGACGGAAAGTGCACAGAAGAAAAATTACTTATTTACATCTAATTAACTATGTTTACGCACCCAAAATTGGAAATTCGATTGTTACCAAGCGCTACACATTACCCCAAAATTAACTTGAGGTATAGAGAACCTTTATTTGTGCATCACTCTGATAATAAAATTACCCGTTAGACTAAAGTAAAAAAAAAATTATCTGCAACACAATGCTGAATAGAATAACTCACTTATCCAAATAATTTTAAGACAGCAGTGCTTGCCACTTATACGACAAACACATCAGGGTGAAAATTATATCAATACTTTGAACTTAAATAACCATCTTCTGCAAATTTTCCCTTTCATACATTGATGCAT
>JACJUY010001133.1:40625-76774 GCA_014220935.1 Platorchestia sp. MABIK
TAGGACTACTAGCTTTTAGTTTCTTCACTTTTATAGATTAGGCGTGTAAATAAAAAAATAAAATTAAAATGATATTACTACGTGCTGTGTTCTTCGTTTTTAAGTTCCTGTACAAAATAAATTGTGGGCCTGTATTTTAAACAAATTTACATGTACCTTTACCCATGTATTTTGAGAAATGGCTTTAATGTGGCAATGATTTCATATTATGCTCCAATAGCAAATAAATTTTTCACTGTGATTATGTTCACTTCACTGTGAATGTGAAATTGCTCATGTTATGTTTCCATTCATAAGTGGATATGTTTCAATTTGTGTCTTAATTCTTGTAACTGTTTGCAGGAGAAAAGCCATTTGTATGCACCTTTCCCATGCCAAAGTGCGGCAAAAGTTTCAAGCAGAGCGGGCATCTGCGAACCCATGAGAGGCTCCACACTGATGATTATTGCTTCAAGTGTCCTGGTAAGTAATGGGTCTGGCTTCTAATTTCTGCTCTGTCAAATATTCCTGGGAATATTAGGTTGAATTATTAAGACTAAATACAAGTAGTCTCAAATGCAATTTAGCATTTACCTTAAGTGATATGGGAATTTCATAGATTTTGTTATTCAAGACCATTACTAACTACCATGATGAATGGTTATCATGAAAGAAATAAAAGCCTTTTAGTATTGTAATATTTTCTTTTTCTCAGAAGCTCTTCAAATTGCACAAAATTTTATCTTGGAAAAATTTAAAATAGCAATTCTAATGTTAAATGAATTATTCTCTAGTATTGTCTGGAAAGGTTGTACTATCTGTTGAATTTAGTCATAATATAATTTGCTCTCTGAGTGGTTGGGCAAAAGGGAAATTTTATCATAAGTTAAGATTTAATGCTTCTTTAGGAGTGTATTGTAATGTTAGGCTTCACAATTGGATTGACATGTGTAAAAATCTTTGTTGTTCATTTTTAATAAATGTATGTATTCTAAATTGATAATACTTGTTGCTGAAAACTTTTACAGGTTTAAATTTATGGGTAAAAATAATCCTTACCATTTATTTTTTTTATCTTTTGTGGCAAAGGATATAACTTTTAGGAGAGAATTACTTCATGAGTACCTTTAATACCTATAAGTACCATTTTAAAACTAAGTATTAAATCGTTATTCTTACTTATGGTTCTTCCGATATTTGATTTTTATAGGTATGTTCAAACTCGTATATATGTTTGAAAATTTTTGTGAATTATGTTCATACTAATATGAATTAAAAATGTTTCTTATAAGCACATTTGGGGTAGCTTGTTGCTCAATACTTGAATAAACAGGCCCTGCTGCTCAATGTAAGAAATGCAAGAAATAAGAAATATACAATGCAAGAAATATAGGTTCATGGGTGCCTAGAGTCAACAATTGTAACTTTTGGTTAAAATGTAGAATATAGAAGTGCATGAATTGAATAGTTTAAAGTAAGGTTCAAAAAAGGTTTGTTCTAAAGTTGGAGCCAGTGGGTAACTCAAAAACATTGTTGAGTTGGTAATTACATTCTTTAAACAAAATATACCACAAAAAATCTATTTTTGGAAGTTTTTTTTGGCCTAAAGTGGGAGCACATTTTTAGAAATCAATGGCACTTTAACAATTTAAATTATAAAATTGATGGATTACATAGCAGATTTATATAGATATACATGCTCATATTTTGAATTCTTTTTTGGTGATCAGATAAAATTCAAGGGAGTGTTTCATAGAAGAAATGCATTTTCAGAGTCTCAGTGCACTGTAATAGCTAATGGGTTTTTTGTGTTGTTGAAATCTATACCATAAGAGCTGCGTCCGTCTGTCTGTTCAATGCCAGCCAAAAGTGTGTGATGAGCGTATCTGTGATACTAGCTTCATCAACTCCACAATTTCCAGTGTATTAATCCATCAGATTTGGGTAGGAATGAATGTCACGGGAATTCTTAGGATATAGGAACGTGTGTCATCTGGTTTGTTGAACATTGTTATACATTTTTGATGGGCCGTGTGCACTTGGCCTCACCAACTCTCGAGAGATTGAATTTTTTATTTCTTACGACCTTTCTTTCATTTTGTCTTTTTTCTTATTTCAAATAAATGGGGATGGACTAGTAATTATAATTGGAGGGCGAATATGCAGAGTATCCTAACCCACAAATCAGAGGTCAAAACTGGAGAGTGGATTAAGTGACAATTTCACCTCATAGCAGCGTTGATGTCTTTCAGGCAGAGTGGCCTAGTTCCTAGTTCAGTTCCTAGTTAGTAACTTGGCTAGGAAAAGCCAGTTTGGCAGCCTTGAGTGCTCTAAAATTCTGTGTTTTGTGGGTTAGGACATTCTGCGTATTTGCCCTCTAATTGCACAATGGGTTTTGCTTTATTTCTAATTGTGTTTCCTTTAGCATTTTAATTGGTGATTTTTTGTTTGAAATATCTTCTATATGTAGCTAAACAAGAGCTCTCTCTGAGAGCTATCTTTTTAATCTTCTTAGTTTCACAATTTTAGCCAAACGTTGAAGTTGTTGAATGAGTACATGACCAGTTGTGCTAGTTATTTCTTATCGGTAGACAGAATATAAGAGTAATAAAATGAGACAACTCTCTCTAGCAATCTTTATACTGATGTGGGCGTGCATGTGCTATGTGCATGGTTACATAGTGAAAAGGGTGGTTGAAGCAGCACCTAGTAAAATAAAAGGTACCAAGTATACTTCAAGGACACCAAATTTGCAAACTTGGCCCCAGGTGTACTTTACTGACACCAGTCTTAATCCAAGGGTAGTTCCAAGGACACCAGTGAATTTTTTAATGTATCTATGCTACAGTGTTCTGCATATCTTGACTGAAATCAAATCAAAATAATTCTTTTCTATAATACAAAAAACCATGGTCTTTTTACTTGATCCAATAAAAGATTTAAAAACGTAGTACTCTTTTTAAAAAAAAAACCTGGGATAGGTTATTCATTAAGACCTCTAACACTATTAGTGAAGTCTGGATACCTTACAAGATCATTATTACATTCTTATTTATGATGGATTAATGTTGTTCAAGAATTACTTGATTATTAGCAAGTTAGATCAGGGACATCATGTTTGTTATTTTAATAAATATGAATAAATAGGCTTGCACTGCTTGTTATTTCTGGAATATGTTTATTAAGCTGGAAATGAAGTTCTGCCTATGCAAATTACATGGGCAGAAAAGTCAATTTTGAGGTCAATGTCAATATTTTTGGGCTTGTTTCATGAAATGGATGACCTAAATTGTTGTTCATATAGGAGTGGTCCACCAGAATGTAAGAGCTCAGCTCATTGAGGAGTTTTGAGTAGGGCTCAAGTAGGTATTATTTCTCATAGAATCAGAACTATCTATCTTATAGAAGGATATAATGGGACCAGATTTATTGTACGCTGTTGGAAAAATCAGCAGTTGAGTCTATGTTTGGGGCTATATAACTAGGTGCCATGTAATTTTTGTATGTTTTCAAATATTTGAGTTTGTTTATACTTGTATGGCCTCATATTAAAAAATCACCTAGTTGATTGGTGTTTATTTATATAGTTATCAATTGCAATGTAAAAGTCAACACCTTTTCAATTTTCTTCATGGATTGAAACACAAAGCTGGTCAATTAAAAACTTCAGATGCTGTTTGCTAATGGTTAGGTTTGGGCTCATCATTAATGAAAATCTTTAGTTAAATAGATTTTCAACGTAACAAACATGCCTAAAGAAAGATTGCCTTTGTTTGAAAATTTTATCCATATGCTTTTGACATGTTATTTCACTTTATAATTTTGATGCCTTGTTTCAGTTGAGAATTGCACAATGAGGTTCAAGCACACCAACAGGAGCTGCTCCAACCATCCTAATGCCAAGCTTGTCAGAGAGACTGAGCCAGGCTATCCTGATAATCTCTTGACAGATGAGGTGCTCAAGAATGAACATCCAGAGGTAAGTGATGTTTTTGCGTCCTTATTTTTGCATATTGAAGGTGTTTTTTTTATAATTGTAAGTTTTTATGCCTGTGTCTTCAGCTTTCAGTTCTGCTGGACTAAAAAGGGGCTTTTAAGAATTTTTTGAGCTGATATTACCTAGAAAAGTGTTGCTTGATAATTAATTTTTTTTTTTATTTTTGACCATGTATTATCAAGATATTGAGTGGTCTTCAAGGATGTTGTATTTGATAATGCTTGTGTTATATTTTTTCCTCTCAAAAATGAATGTGCAAAGAAAGACAGCCAAATTTTAGCAAACAAGCTTGGGTGTCATTGTGCTTTACTAACCAAGTGCTGTCTGCTTATCTTGTATGTGGTTTCTCAGTAAAAAAGTGCTATGTCAGTTTGGCCCTCTCTCCTTCAGGGGTGCAATTTTTGTATCTAGAGAAATTAATGCTCTCTGGAGAAGGATGTATAGTTCCAAGCCAGAACAAGTTTTTTTTAGGATTACTCATTTTTTTTGTTGACTTACCTTTTTTAGCTCATATTTCTTTTGAAGCTTTTATCTTTTTTACTAACTTCTTTCAATCTTGTTTGTATATGCTAGAAACCTTAAGTGATTTACTCTTGTAGAGAAATTCTTCACTCTTTCAATTCCATGCTAAAATGGTGTCTTCTGCATTCCTTTCTTGTGGGCACATTATATGAAGTAAAGGAGGCTTTAGTTAACTTTGTATTCTTTTCTTTTTATTTGCCAGCAAGTCAGTCGTGTTGTTCCCCATAACAATTTTGATTTGTAATAGGAAATTATTTTTAAAAGGTATTACATGGTAATCAAGTATTACACTATGAAGACTTAGGCAGTTCCTTTGCAATCTGAAGTTCTAATAATTTGTGTAAATTACACAAATTATGTTGTCTGTGCTGTGTTCACTTTCTTTGCTCACAACCAATAGCGTAGTTACTACTGAATGCATCTTGAGCTTGTGATTGTGATGGACTGAGAATCGTATTGCCAATATAAGTAATTTTGAACCTAATCATTTTCACATAATGTTTTCTGAATCTATTCATGGTAAAACATTCAGAATTTTCATTTTCTAATGGTGTTCTGGCTTTTCCTATGCTGTCTTAGTAAATTTCTTTGTGCTGATTCGAAATAAATATTTTTTAGCACTATGGGCAATAATTTCTGAGATTCAATTGGGGAAAAAACTTCTCTCATTAAAATGAAGTTATCAGGTTTTACAGAATTAGGCCCATAATGAACTTTCAAGTGATTGACTTGAGTCACAGCAGATGCATGGTACTGTATTTGGGAAGCTGTACTGATATACTGTATCACTGTTGTCTTACTTCTATAATTCTACTCTGCTGTCTGCTTGCTCTGTTAGGTTCTTGTTTTTCTCAAACCAAAGTGTGCATTTCTTTAACCGTGTGTGCCTAGTTACCTTTCTAGAGAAAGCTTTGCGTTTGAATATTATTAATGATGTTACAACAAGGGCCTGCGTTATAGTCCTAATGATACTTCCAGTGGGGTATGAATTATATTAAGAGTTACAAGAAGTCATATTTCGCTAGTAATGCATAGGTTTAATCGAGTGTTGTCCAGTAACAATTGCTTTCAGCGAATTTGTAAACTTATTTCATTTATAAAACCTTGCCTTATTTTTCACCCTTCATTAGATAAGCTGGTAAATTTAGCATTTCCAATGTTCTAGTGTAAACTTAACTCGCTCATTCTTCTGAGAGCAACTTATTGATGAAATGGCAACACAAATGCAGTGATTTCTTTGGAAAAATTCTGCATTTTAAAAAATGTTGCCCATTTTTTGACACTCTTTATTCTGTGCTATATTTATGATTTTGTTTTTACCGCATGTCAATAGTTCGTATTTAATTCATAAAATTTATGTGCGAATCTCGCCTGAGAATATTTTCTTTTGCAGGTTATTGAGTGGCTGAAAGGATACATCCAGCGTTTCAAAAATAGTCGCAAAACTCCAGATAAACGAGGCGGCTCTAAAGTGTCCAAGAGAAAGCAACAAAACAGTAGTTTTAATTCGTCACAAACGGAATTCTTTGAACAGTCGTATAATTTGAATGATACGTCGGCACAAAATATGTCCATATCCGCACGTGACTCCTACAATAATCGTTCAGAAATTCAAAATTCAGTACTGGCTAATATTTTTGCTAGTCCAGTGTCACAAGCTTGCAATTCAAGTGAACTCTATCAAGCAAATTCGACTAACTCAGGTGTGTTGGATTGCTCTTCGCCAACTGTGGACTACAGTTTCTCCAATAATCTGGACAGCTCATCAGTTTCTTCACCGCAGAATGATCAGTCTCTCCTTACCGTCAATGAATCTGATATTGCTCGCACTCCTACCAGAAGCACAATGTTTTCCACACTTGATAGCCCTTATCTTGCTACTCCCAAAAGTACCACAAGACAATACTCCAACCACGACTCGAGTCATTTTTCGACTCCTGGTCAGAGTAATTATGGCACTCCTCTTGGCAGATCTACCATGTACACTTCAAATGAGAGCATTAGCTTTTCTACGCCTCTGGATTCCAAACTGCACTTCCCTGGTCTTGCTCCCGATTTCACATCAACTCCTGTGGCAGGCCTCCCTGAAACTCCGGACCACGCAGCGCCAGGCAGTTTACCTCGCAACTCCTGTGGACCTCTCCGCAAAAATTTGATTGTGAATAAGCGCGTCAAGTCGCGTCGCATTTTGGGGCCGCTAATGGAAGCTACACACAGCCGTGCTAACGCAAATGTCAGTGCGTCCGTCGGCGAAGTCCCAGATCATCGCACATTCAAGTTGCAAGTGTCGGATGAGAACTCGTATGGACAGAGCGATGGCGTTCCAAAAAGCTTCCCATCGTCACCCCAACATTCTCGGGTGTTTCGGAACAAGCAAAATCAACTTTTGCCGTGTAAGAAATCTGAAGCCTTTTCATGTTTGGACATGGATGGGATAAAGCCTATTAATGACGAAGGATTGCCATACGCATACGGAGATAGCTTGTTCTCAAGTAATTGTTCTTACAACCGAAACGAAGATCGTCCGTCATCTCTCGTGAGTCATCCTAGCTCTACTACAGAGTCCCCTAAGGTGACCACTGCTCCTCAAATTGCTCATTCGTCTCGTCTGATCAACTATGCTTGCAGTGAGGCTGAGGAATACCATATTCCTCGGAAAACTTCAACTGTATCCACTGTGCCTGATCCTACAGTTACCGTGAAAGTGGAGTTAGAAACTCCAGAAGATAGCATGCTCGTCTCAGACTCATTGCACCAACCTGAAGACCATCGTACTTCAGCATTCAAGTCATCTGATAAATTTTCCTGTGTGGTATCTCAAGCTCTCACTCAGGAATATCCAGTCTCGGCAACTACTAGCATGTTGGTCCCGACTGAATCTGTCTCCGTTCCTCGGATGGGTAAACCAAATTTTACTGGTCGATTTATATCATACGAAAGTCAGAACACTCCCAGTCCTCGTAGTGCATCGAAAAGCTTGAGCACTTATCCATCTATGCAAATGCCTAGGCTGCCTAACAAATTTTCTCCCATGCCTCCCAGTGGCGATCGAAGTGGCCAGAACTTCTCTGGTAATTCTCGAAATTTAAATCACTGGCCAGCGTTGTCACCTGTACAGAGGAGCGAGATTTCTGCTGATCACCCTCAGTTACAGAAGATTGATGTGAAACGCGAAGTGTGCGCATACTCCGCTCAAGAGAACAGTACTGACTACGGTCGCACAGACTCTTGCTCTATTCAACGGCCTAATCAGCTATCTTTGTTATGGTGTAAATTGAATTCAGTACCAGAGACCAAAAATTCTGCTAGAACAGCCCGCAGTTCATGCTCTGAAGGATTTGACTGTGCTTCTCGTTCAACTTCCTGTCAGAGGAAGCTACCATTCAGTCAAGCTGCATCGCAGAATGACAAGTTACCTGATAGTGCTCTTTTTGTTCCTTATTATGAACCTATTTCCCCAGCTTCTCCAGAATTGACGTCTAAAAATGGTTTTGATGATGCTCAGATTAGTAACGAAGAACCTCCTCATGAGGGTGAAAATATTGGTTGTTCGAACTTGAACACTGTTTTGGTTTCTTGCAGTCCTGTCGGGAATTTAACAAATTCTTCGCCAACAACTTGGAAAAAGAAGCTACAGTTAAACCGGTGTACCTTGAATGATGAGGATTTGAAATACCAGTCATCGGATGCAAATTTAAGCGTTCTAGATCACGAGAAATTGCATAGCAACGACAATTATTTTAAGCTCAATGTAAACGGCCAATCACATAGCTTGAAAATTGTTAGTGCTGAGCCTGATTCGAGTTCTAATCAGCCTGCTATTGGTTCTGTTCCCATACGCACAAAGGCAGCCAGGAAATCCTACACACCAACCAAACGTTTTAATGCTCTGAAGACCATTAGTCCGCACAAAGTTTACCCTAAAAAGAGATGGATGTCTCGCGTAAATGCCCAAACAACAAAGGAAGAAATTACTTGTGCATGGCGGAGTTTTAACTCGTCTCTGAAAAAGGGGCTGTCTGCTAACTATGGTGAAGAGGTTGTTACTAATTCAAGTGTCCCCGCTGATTGTTCAGTTACTTCGTGCATTAATTCATCTTCTAACTTGAATCTCTCGATTGATGAATTGGACACTACGTTTGGTACGCAGACTACCGCCTCGTCAGCTGATGGAACGGTTTTGTACTCTGATCCACCTGATGAAGTGTCTTCAACCGTTAGCTCGTGTGGTAATTCGTCCTTCGACGACGTAAGTTTCACTCGCATTACTGGTGCTCATGTTGACATCACTGTTACGTCCGGCATGAATACGGACGGTAACCTTGAATATGAGAACTCGCAAGTAGATTCAAATGTGCGCTTTGGTGACCTCTGTTTCCTTGATTCTCAGTTATCAAATGAGCCCCTGAATCTTTCTACTCGATAAGATTTTAAAATCATAAAACAGTATACTTACTGGACGAATTATAGAAGTAGTTTTTTTTTTGTGGTTTCAAAGTTTCTTTATTGTGCGACGAAGATTTAAGATGTACGCGACGTTGTTTAGATATCCTTTACTATTCAAAAATATACCTGTCATAAGAAACGGATCGCCATGCCAGCGCACTTTATATCATAATTAATAATTTGTGTTCCGAATCGGAAATGTGCTTCGCAAAATTCACCCTTCGTGAAAATTCATTGCTAATAGGATAACTTTGACCTGAATGATAACAGCAGTTAGCTGTCTACCGCCTGTTCTTTCATGAGCTCATGCCAGGTGTAGCTGGTTCTCTGTACTTCGGTAGTTGCTACAGCTCGTTTTAAAGTTTCTGATCAACTGTGAACTCTTCCCTCCTCCACTGTTTCTGTAGTTCTGTTGTTTTTTGCACTTTTTTTGGAGATACTAGGATACGTGGCACCACCCCACGATTAGAAATTTTATTTGTTATGACCTGCATTATCAGTTTTAGTTCAGGTTTAACAGGCGTGGAAGATCTCTTTAGTTTTAGAAATGTCTGGTTTCATTTTCATCAGCTTGTGATTTTTTATGTAGGTAGTTTAAGACAATAGTGATTTTGTAAAGGAATGAGTATTTCAATGGATTAATAATTTTATGCCCTTGTGTTGCTGAAGTTCTATACGTGACTGAAAATTTTTTTTAACCTGATCTCAACTCGTTAGGGCTTCGGTTACTATGGCGGAAGCAATGAAACGTTCGTGTTGTATCATTACCTTCATTGAAAATCAGCCCTTACACTTGGTGCTTCTTGTCTTCGTCTCTGCGGGTTGTTTTTTATTATTTTTTTTTATAATTAGGCCAGTGTACGTAGTAATATCTAAAGAAATTTTACATCATTGAGTTACAAAAGACACAACTGGAGGGTTTTCAATAATGACCGCCAGTTTCTGTAGGGAACAAAAATTCTTTTCATTTCATACTTTAATTTTTTGTTATCTTGATCAGATAGGAAACCGGTATGTGTAAGTGTATTAAAGCGGTAAAAATGTGTTGAGGAAAATATTTAAAATACTCAACTCGTTACTAGGCAAATTCCTGTAACTGTTTCATGTGATATGTCATGGGTTCTTCAGAGCCTTGAGGAGATTGTTCAGCATTTTCCGTGAAATGTTAATTTCTTCAGGCTGGTGAGGTGTTGAAATACTCTTCAAGATATTTAGGCCATATTCTGGTCACAAACTTATTGTAAGATGTTTAAATGTAGTGCTTTTTGTTTTGAACTTGTTTTGTTACATAGTGTTCTTGTTTTCTGCTAATTTTGTGCCAGCTGACACTGAACATTACATTCATCTTCTGCACTACAAACTCTTATATATTTATGAGTGCCGTAGCTAGGGGATGCACATGTCGACTGTCAACTAAGGCTAGCGTGTCGCTAAATTCTCAGATTTCAGAATATTTAAATGGATTAATTATTTCCTAATGGATGTACAGAATTTGGCCCTCGTAGAAAAAAGGTGAGATTCTTCAGCTCCGAGGCTAAAAAAACGCCGTCTGAAGCCTTAAATGTCAATGGTAGTTTAATGTCAATGGTTTAGTTTACAGCCTCAGTGCTGCTGTTTTCTCAAATTTATTTCCATAGAACGTATATCATAAAAGTCTTACTTTATCGTTTGAGTTAGACTGTTATTCAGATAACTTGCATTCGTCAATTGCAGTTGTTGCTTTTTTCCGCTTCTTGTTCTTGATGTATTTCAGCTTTATGATTTTTATTACTCATTACCCACACCTGTCTTTGTTTCTTGGGCAATTCACATCGAACTGGCTGGCCGCCTAATCCCGATGAGCATCGCTTTCATCTGTGGATTTGGTGTTTGTTTATTTTAGCATTTGACTCCTACTTTCTCTCGTGAATGTATTGTACCTATGGGAATTAGCGCTCCCAGGGGGACAATGTGAGGGCCCGAGCTAAAGGTTAGGTAGGCTTTCTTTTTGTTAAAATAACATAGGTTTTTGTTTTGTTACGGACCATCTTTTCTCGGTTCACTGCTGTCCTGTTTTTCAGCACCTACTACTTTCTTCTTTGATCTTGTTTCATGAACTTCTTTCTCATCTTACTGTTTCTATGACCCTTCTGCATAGACTCCACGTTCCCTTAACTCCATACTAAATGGTGCCTTCCTCCTTCCTTTCTTTGGATCTCATTTGTTGAGGATAGGGAGGCTTAAACTAACTAATAATCTAATCTCTCGTAAATGCTTGTGATGTGCATTGCGCGTTCAAAGTCATTTATTAACTCTTCCCAATGAGTAATCCCCGTTCATTTTTTTTTTGTGAATTCTTTTGAGACAACCAATGCGATAAAAAAATTTTATTGTCTTGAATATATTTTCTTCTAATTTGCTTAGTTTCCAGTAATTGATTCGCTTCGATGCTGTAGAAAGTCAAATTTTTCCAAATTTTTTATATGGGAATGCCAAAGAGATGGGTGCTGAGTCTCAAAGAGTTACCATACGTTTTCTGCTTGCAGAAAATAACGCAGCACACCTTAGAAAAGACACACGGCAGTGTATTTTGTTGTGGTTATTGACACTATTATACCCTACTTTTTTCATAGGGTAGTGCATCGTGAGGCTGACGTACGATATTTTTTGTGTTGTATTGACAGTATTTCAATTTTATTTTTCAAGATGCTCACTTTTCTAGGAAAACCTATTTTTTATTCGAAACACAATGCATTACAATTAGTAATTCAATGTGAACTAAATTTTCTCGTAGAAAGCTTCTGCATAAACGGCTCAGTAAATAGGAATGTTATACGGCTAATGATCCATGCGAGCCATTTTGTGTTGACCCCTTGAAGTTTCCACTCACCGCTCTAAGTCGTTCTGTTATTCTACCTGAGCGTAACCTCCTCAAGTTGCTGGGGAAGTTTTCGTTTCGTGGTGGCGAGTTGTTGACAATTTTTCCCAATTGCGTGTAAATTTTGCTTTAAATGTAATCTTTTCCCTTCCTAGTCGTACTTGCCTAAGTTTCCTATAATTTGAATTCTAAGCTAATCAGTGAACCAAATGCCTAATCTTTCCAAAAAAATTTGTTGGTAACCATACGTCGTTGAGAACGATATATTATAAATTATATGAAGTTAAGTGTGACTAGTATGATAATGAAAGACTGAGAATTTTTAATTTGCAAGGCTCTCAGTTTAAGGAATCTATATTGGAAGCACTTTAAATGAGTTTTGGAAAGAGGTTTTTACTTGTTACTGTTACTGGACTAGCATATGCACTCGAATGCTCAAAAAATGCAGTAGCACGTTCTTCCTAAAATTTGCTTCTAATATTAATTGCAAAACTTTTTGTCTGTGGCGACCTGTACTTGTGTACATTTTTGTATCTCTAATTTGAATTCTAGATTCTAGTCTGTTACGTATAAAGGCTCGTGTGTACTTCCCAAGCTTTGCTTATTTTCAAACGCTAAATTCCTCTATTTTATGATGAGATAGAAAAAAATGTATACAATGTAGGAATTCGGATAGCGATACTTCACTTGCATTAATCGTTCTGTTAGCATATAATTTCGATAAATTTCGGTAAAAATTAAATATTAAAACGGACAAAGTTGTTTTCCAATCCTGAAGCTGGTTTCCTCTCACGTTACTCAGATGCTTTTCAGGAAATAAAAAGCATAATTTTAGACGAAATTTATTCGGTATAATTGTTTCCAATATCTAGTGCCCAACTCATGGCATTCCGTGCATAACCAAGGTTTAATTTTTGCATGGATAAATAAAAAGTTCATGCTTTCAAATCAATGAGAAACCAATCCAAGAACGAAATTTGTTTCAAGCTGAAATTTGGAATGAAAACCTTTAGGAACAGTTATTTTCGATTTGAAATTTAAGAATGAATATTTCACATATAAATACGGTATAAAGTCCGCTCATGCGTGGTGGCGTTAAGTCGACAGAGTTGGGTGAGAAAGTCGCCCAAAACCCTTTGACCCATCAGGTCCTCGAGGGCTTCTGATTTCTCCCCTAGCATGATTGAATGGGCACCTCCGAACTGCTGGGCTAGATGGCACGGAAGCGCAGAACCGCATTCCAGACGTCTTTTCCAAATGTTCGTGTCGACGAAGATCATCTGCTTCAGATCCGCTGGATTCACTTCCTTGGCGGTGATTCTCCATGAAGAGCCTGTGCATTTGGCCGTGGAAAGTACGGTTAGTTCGTAGTTCAGGAGTTCCTCTTTCTCGTCTTTTGTTCATCTTCAGAACGTGTAACTTCAATGGTGGATCGGAAGTATCCTGTAATGCTTTGGTTGCACCCCAAACATCTTCGAATTCGACCACTGCGCATGTGGACTCGGCCGCTTGCGGAAATTTACTTATCGCAGCCAGTAGCTCTGGGTGATTTCCTCTGCCAGGCTTAATTAACTGTAACGCTGCCACTGCCCCATATGTGGAAAATCGTGTGGCCAATTGTTCAATGCTGCACAAGCTTTCAGGAACTCCGATAGCAACGAGAGACCTTGAAGCTGGAAGCTCAACAGTTAATGACGGCGGAAGAGGTTGTTTTCGCTTCACTCGTGTTCCAGTTTCGTTTACTTCCAATAACTCTGATTTCTTAGCAGCCATTCCTACAATTTGCCAGTTGCGACTCAATTTCTTTACTTTCTTATATCCGGCTAACAGTTTCAACGACACGTAGCCTTCTGGTTGCCGCTTAATATGCTTCAACAAAAACAAGTCTCTGGATAATGATTCGTCCCCGAAGTAATATTCCAGAGTCGACACTAGTTCTGCTAAAAGTTCAGGTGAAGGCGGGTCTTCAACTTCAGCTGTAGATTCTCCACCTTCGCTTGTAAACTCGGATGACACATCTATATCTGATTCTGATAAATTTTCTGGAAAAACTATGGGTGGGAGCAGTTGGGACATACTTGTGTTTTTATTACACGCCATTATCGTGCTAATTTTGATTGAATTGTCCAAGAAGTGGGGCTATTTTTTATTCCTCGTTACAACAGTAGACTAAATGAGGTCTTGAGTCCTAGCTGACTGGCTTTACTCCTGGTGGACCGAAGACTAGACGCCTTGCCGGCCATAAACTTCAAGTAACCCAAGCTTGACCCACTCTTCGGTCGGAAGCCAATTATCGTCTCGTTGTAAGGCTTCCTCGGACGATGTTCGTGGTGTCGCAGTGCTTGTACCCTGATACTTCTACTGAAAATGCACAAATGATTTTTACGGCTTGACAAGGCTTGACATATCAAATTCAGAAAATGAATGTTTGATGAGATTTTGGCTGCTGTTTATATTTATCTTGTGCTTGTAGTTTATTCTTGTACCTGTCGAAATACAAAATGGATAAATTCATTTTCATCCTTATTGGAAACTAGTTTTTTCAGTATTGAATTATAATAGGGAATTGAAACTGTGAACAGTTCCCTACTTTGAGCTCATCATGTTCGCTAAAATTTTGGCCAACTTAAATTTGAGCTAAACTCGGGTTGGAATATAACTTCAGATTCGATTAGGGCTTCTGGATGGACCCAAAACTATTAAATGAAAAATATATTGAACACAATTTGCTCAATTATGAAGGATAAATCTATAATTTTGGAAATAGTATTCCCTCGTCAGAAGCTCAAAATTTTCCGCGAGGTGAAACATGATTTTAATAGAATTAACGTTTCCATTTCAGAAAACGTGACACGAAGTGAATAGTTTTCACCAATTCTGAGTTTTTACTGGAGGACATGCTATATCAGGGCTTCTCAACCGGGGGTACATTTAACATACTTTATCTGTTAAAATGTGCAGTATATATTTACATACAACCGTTAAAATATATATAATTATTAATCATCAAGTGTATTTTTAAAGTTTCTTGAACCTTTAACTGTGCGGGGGTACATGAAGATACACCATTAAGCTAAAGGGGTACACGACATTAGAAAGGTTGAGAAGCCCTGTTCTATATCATTGCACGCGGATGTTAACCTTTCTCTGAGGCTCCTCTCTTTACGAAAATTTTCCTCACACCGTTTTGCGATATCTAATTGCATGATTTAACTAAACTGCTGGAGTAGTATTGTGCGAGTGGCACTTCTGAAATTAAGTATATTGAGAAGTTTCTTCAGGGCATATTTGCTTAGTCTTTATCTTAGGTGATGCTGACTGTGACTGAAACTACTTGAATATGTTAAATGAAATTGTTCTTCGTGTGCATTTTTATTTTACATCGTTAGGAAGATTATGCCGATTGATTTACTCTCGAAAGACGTGATATTTTTGTTACTTTAACATGTTGACCTCAGGGTGAAAGCGGTGCCACTCAGGAGAATACAACTATTGTATACATGAGAACTGGCGATCCCATGGGGAAGATAGGAGGTCACGAGCTGAAGGTTAAGTAGACCCACCTTTGTAGAAATATAGTACGTTATTGTTATGTTACGAACCGCTTTTCGACTTACTACTGTCGTTTTTTTGTTAAACGCTTATTAGTTTCTTCAACTTTTATTTTGTTTCATGAACTTCTTTTAATTTTTCTCTTTCTATGCGCAGGGCGAGGACGCACTTTGCGCATAGATACCCTGTTTTCTCAATTCTATACTAAATGGTGCTTTCCTAGTTCTTTTCTTGTGAGCTTCTTTATAATAGTTATGAAAGCTTATACTAACTTATAATCTCAGCAGCCGGTGATCACAGCTCAAATTACACAAATAATCGAAATCGAATTAAATTTTGTTATTTCAATATTGAATACTAGAATATAATTGAACATGAGCTCAAATTTGAACTTCAGTTTACCCCATAGCAGTCAACGAGTAAAACAGCGAGCGGTTTAATCATCCGTCTCGCTCATTTTTCTCATCTTCGCCTGTACCTCGTTTCTACACATACATTTAGCGAATATTTTAAATTAATTTTGTATATTAAGCTTTTTTCCTTTTTTAAACTTGTTTCGGGAATATTACTTAAAGTTACTCATTATTAAATGGAATTTTCTGCCTTATGTGAGATAGGTAAGCTGAAGAAAAATTAGTCCAACTCGCAATATGCTTTAGATCCTTGACCTACGAATGTCTTTCAATAGAATTATCGAGTTTCCTTTATAAAGAGATTTTGTCTTATCCATTTTGCTAGTGTCCATACTCATGTAGAAGCACAGGCTATAAATTTGTCACATGTAGGGTTCAATATATACTACTTTATATATTTTATGTATTACTATTTGAATATTTTACTGAGACTGACGGATAGCGAAGTGCTTACTTCCTCAGTTAGACTTGCCTTATTTCTTTCCGCTTGATTACTGTTCGGGTTGGCAAGCTTGAGTTTCGTAAACAGGTGATTATATTAGACATCCGAATCTTGGTTCTTGTCTGTGAACAGCTCCTAGCTATTTTAACACTTCTTAACCCTCTCATTTCGTGAGTTTTATTGACGCGATATGCCAGACGGTGTATGCGCCATCCGCAGCAAAAGGGTTATCGTCGCAGTGATCAAACTCTTTCATTACTTTTGCTTTGTAAAAATGAGAAGGTTCGTGCTAAACTTTTACGAGCTTCTTCAAAGAAATGACTTCAGCGAATTCATACAGCGGCTTTGCTTACCAATACATTGTTTACACAGTCAATATTATCGAGCATGTCTAAAATATTCTGCTCATTTCCTTGTGCGATAATTTCATCGTTTTCTATAAACTTTCGAATGCCTTTAAGAGGTTCGTTGATACCATAAGTGTCGTGTAACGCTTCGAATCTAGGAATAATTTTCTGCAGACCGGCTTTGTGTTCTGTTGCCTTGGCGCTTCAAACTGTCAGAAAACCTTCAATTATGTTTGCAGATGAAACGCAGTGGAAGTCATCGCAAAAATAGAATTTTATGGCAATGAAAATACATAGCTGATGTTACTTTTTGCCGTGCATTGCCTACTTGATAGAAAACCTAATTCAAAGCATTAATTCTAGATAACGTTCACTACCAAACATTTTAACGCATCAGAAAACTCTTCACAAGCAAAGAAAAATATCACAATCAATTTGAAGCTGTTACTTTAATATTACTTCTTGTGATAGAAAAGGATAAAACCACACGAGTTAATTATACTATTTACTGCACATAAATGCAATTAATAATTGAAATCCTAAAACAATTAATAACAAATATATTTTACAATGAACACCTGAGTGGAGAAAAGCATAAGAATGAAAAGCGATGACAATGAGCTCTGAACACTAACAGTGTAGTACACTTCAAAAATGCATTAGGTAGCGTTTACAAGTCCGTAAGCTTATATTAATGAATTGAATGAGAATATTACTACAGTATGAGTGAATATTACAGAATTTGTACATATATTACATCACTCCAACAATTGTGCGAAAAACTGGGGTATCTCTTATGGCCTACAACAATTTTAAGCGCAAATTTCATATTTACAACTCGAGGCATCGTGTTTTATCTGCTTCAGAGATGTAAAAAATACGGAAGGCTTAAATTTGTTAAATGCCATTCAGACGCAATAACGAACATTCAATTCGTTTTAAATACGTAGAAAATAAGAGTGAGTAAAACAACGATATTCTAAAAGATAGGATATCACTGAATACTACCCAACGATGATTGAACACAAATGAAGTTAACGAATCCCGGAAGAGACACGAGTTTATAAATCTATTACTTTACAATATTAGCCGGCAAAATGAAATGGACGAATTTCGCTATCTTTGACTAGAGATCACAGACAAGTCAGCAGAAGTTTATGCTTCCGATAATTTACATGGGAAGGAACTGCAAGGGTTGGTCAGACATGTGTGAAAGAGAACCTCCCAAACAGACGTCTGAGACCGAGACGAAGATTTTCGACCTGCTCTTCTCGACAGTGGCTGTTCCTGAAACGAGATGAAGCATAATAAGTTAAAGGTAAGATAATACAGTTTAAAAGGTTTAGATTTTGCCGCATTTTTACAAGCCAAATCGTAAATTTATTCATATATCAATACTGGTATGCGTTGAAACTCTTGTTTCTACTGGGGGCAAGAAATCTTAGCTTATACTCAGGTTCATTTAGTTTGTCTTCGATGCATCAAAATAAGATTAATTAATTGTTGCTGTACTTCTCGAAACAAGCGGGTATGAGATACATGTGTCACATGACTTCAAAAAGTACGCATGGACACATGCATTTTGCTTACCTGTGACTCTGACAGTGCAAGTTTCTCCCATGGTATTGATGTTGCAAGTGACTTCGACATCGACGACGCCTCTGCACGAGTCTTGATGCACGTGGGGTCGTTGGGGCTTGTCTGACCTGTACACTTCTGCATAACCAACTTCTGTGTTTGTGGCCGTGTTGACGATTCTGAGCAAGTTAAAATAGCAACGTGAGCGTCACTAACGAACTCAGCTTCGGTACAAAAAATTAGTAAATTAAATTAATACAAAATTAATTAATCATGTACTCGTTATACGAATTATTTATGGATATTTTCTCATTTCTTCAAATTAAATTTCCGTATCGCACCTGAAAACAAATCAATAATGAACTCACCTAAATTGATCCCCAACGCTGAGGGCCTCTACAGTGAAGCCAAATCCTCCCTCATTGGTGTCGCTGTAGAAATAATTATCATTGTGAATAGCACTTTCGCTCGCGAAAGTTATTCTCTTTCCGTAGCCGCGTCCAATTGACTGCAGGGTTAAAGCACGGCCGTTGAACAAATATTTTCCAGTGTCCAAGTTACGAACTTTGTAATTCCCTCCAACGACGATACTGGGATGCACGTAGGTTCCAATCACAGGAAGTTCATGAGGCAACAGACCTGCGGGGAAAAAAATTATAACATAGCTCTTTTAAGCTTAGTCATGGTCATTTACATCCGATTAACAACGCTGCATGAGAAATGTAGTAAAGCACGTATATCTGATTAAGTCCGAAATTTACTTTTAAAGTTCACGTCGTATTTGTGTTATGAGCCTTCGATATGTCAATTGTACTAAATTCGGTTTAAAATAAGGATTATATAGGGCACTGGCTTTGATTTGTGAATGTCTGTATATGACATTGTCCACCAAAAAATAAAAAGCTGTAGGTACACTGGTGAAATGAACACCTACTACCTTTTTCACTAAAAAAATATCACTTCTAGTACCAGATAGCGCAAAATGTCTTTCAAAGCTATGCAAATCATAGAAGAAACCAATTACTGTTTCATCATGAATGAAATCTCATCATGAATGAAATTTAACGAAGAGCTTACAAATTTTACTAGTAATTAATTCATTCACGACCATGTGATAATGAAAATTAAGGACAACCCACCTGTAACGATGAACGAAGCAGGAACGTCACCAACATCGCCAGACACGAAAGAGATTCTTTCCTTTTCATCGACGCCGGGGAAGAGAGTAAAGTTGGCTTCTTCACCAGCGACACTGCAGTCGACAACTGCAACGAAAAATAATGTTTCAATAAACAAGGAGAGATTGAAGTGAAAAATTGTGTAATTAAAACTAAAAGCTGCGTCCTTGAGGTTTAATTTCATAAAAAAATTGGCGCCAAAGAAGATAAGGTGAAGATCTGAAAATTTTCAATTATTTACGGAAGACAACAAGCTTTGAGTAGCGACGTACAGTTTCTAAGCAAAAGGCCCAGTCATGTGAATACCCAGGAAAATATTTTCCTGATATACTTTCTAACGTTCATCCCTTAATTGGTGTCATTGTGATCACGAGTTCGTAATGCGAGACTATTCATACGTTTGAGAGAGAGCTTTGCATCTGCATCGAAAACTTTAACTCAACCAATTTACGCATGTTAAAAACGCGTTAAAATCAGACCCTCGTACGATCAACTCTAAGAATAATGAAAAGGCTCTTTTGTACGTTAAATAATAACGCCAATTTCGAATCTGTTCATATCACAAGGGTAATGTTAAGATATATCATTTAGGTATTCGTTCATGAAGAAACCATACTTTTATGATGAGAGTGCCATCGAACCTATTTCACACCGGATTTAATCAACCAACAAGACAACTCACTTTCTTTAAGGATCGCTGATCCGTTGGACTTTTCTCTCAGCAAAATTGCGGTGCCCTCCACGGACTGATTTTGGAAACCTCCGTAGTCGTTGAACCTTTCAAGGTCGCAGCAGAAGGAAACGCGAACAAATTTCTTGACTTGTCCCGAGGAAGTTATCTCCTGCGGTGTCTCAATTTGATCCTGAAAATGATGAGAAATGCAAATTTTGATTTGCAAAACGATACAGACGTAGGAAACAATAATGTAAAGATTTTTCCAACAGCAATTTTTTAAGCACTTATTTCATCAATGAGTGTCGTAAAAATGAAATAAGCTACAATTCCTGAAATGACAATTATTCGAAATTTCAATAATTCATGTTCAACTACATTTACACCAAAATGAATTTAAGAAAGCACAGACCTGCCTATTTGATCACATCAACGTGGAACAGTTACTCATTCAGACTAAACAACACAAACGGGCAAGTTTCGAATAATTCGTCAACAAGCTTTGCGAAATTGATTCATGTTACATACACTCAGCGAAATATTAGTTGGTTTAGATCAGAGAGCATTTCTTACCATGACATCGGAGACTGAGGCGAAGCCCACAGCAGCGCCGGAATTGTCACGCAGAGTGAACTTCTGGCCGACCTCGACGGCCACGAGCCTAAACCCGTACCCAGCGACGTGGGTGTCCGAGTAGAAGTAATTGTCATTGCAGATGCTGGACTCGCTCTCGAAAGTGATGCGCTTGCCATAGCCACGACCAATACTGAGAAGCTTCAGAGCCGAGCCCTAAGGGAAAATATATCACCATAACAGAACAGGCAGCAATAATTGAAGACAAAGTCGTCTTCAAACATTACATGGTAATTTTAAAAAGTACATGAACTGAACACTATCGCACTATTTTTCTCCGAACACGACTTAGTATATGAGACATGGTTGCTATTTTGTCTTGAAGTCAGAATCAGTTTGGATGTGAATAAACAAGATCAAAACATACAAAGGTATTTACAGAAAGAACAAGATATAATACGTAGGTACACGATTACTGACGTGGAAGAGATGCTTGTCGGAATCAGCTAGACGCACGGCGTATTTAAAACCAGTGAGAATCTGCGGGTGCACATCAAGACCCTTTACGCTGAGCTCCCCGGGAAAAAGACCGTCTTCAGGCGATTCTTCCTCGACACTGGAAGCTCGACTTAAATTGACCGCCTTGAATTCTCCACGAGAATCAAGAGAGTACTGAAAGAATGAGTGCTATGAGTATCAGAGAACACAACAATTTTTTTGGATTTGCTTCACTGAGACACATTATGAGCGCAATAGGTGATAACCAGACCGCGGTGCCTTTCGAAGTTTTCAAACCTAAGGGATTGAAGACCACGATAGGATCGTGAGCGAGAGTATCACGATAAACGCTCATGAGACTCCCAGGAAGCAAACTAGGTGAAAATATACATGTTCAACAGATCTTAATTTATCAGCTTAACTTAATAATTCATTATATATCATATTTCAATAATTGTTGTAGACATCACACAGGGAAGGATATAAAAAAGATTTTTAGTAGAATTCCGAATCAATTACAACGATTCGCTTCAAGTTTTACGTTACTTCTTTGGAATCAATCTTAACATTAAAGCGATCTTAACGATTGCCTGATCCTTGAAAAGTCATAGAATGAAAAATTGTATGTGAGCGGGAAATAAAGAGCCAATGACTCTGCCATCAAAACCGAGAAAACAATTGCTTGGTCAGCTAAAGTTCGGTGCGCAGATCAGCGTTGTTGAGAAGCGGCGACGATGAGCGGCGGCGGTGCAGCTGTTGCGAGGGAGAACTCCTTCCTTGGGCCAGCAGCCAACACCGACCAAGCAATTGCAACTCCGTTTTCAAGCAAGGAGTACATTCAAAAGTGTATCAAATGAGAGTGTTTGTGGAATGAGTGTGTTATTTTTTCACTCCAAAATGATTTTCATAACAGGTGTGAATTACTGGCATACGTTTCCGATGACGATATAATTTGATCGATTGCGACCGCAGTCAGAGTGTGTGAATAGGAGGACAAGCATCAGGCAAAAGTAATATCGCTATCTAGTAATGGGCACAAGGGCACGTTACTTAGAACAGGCTGCCCGAGCAAGCAACTGTTGGATCATTAAGAGGCCCCAAACTCAGCGGCCGAAGAAGGGTAGTTCTGCAAAGAACAGGGTTTACGTGCGGACAAACATACCACTGAACACCAGTAGTAATGACCAGTAACCCATCAAAACACATTCCACTATCACACAAAATCAAACGCTTTTCCCATCTCCCTTACTAACTCCCACTATTCTCGGTAGCCACTATTTAACTCCCAAAAAAACAAAAAGCCCCTAAATTCGTCTTAGAATGGTAGTCTTCAAATTAAGAACTAAAAAATATTAGTTAAGCAATTTAAAGTTTCAGTTAATGTGAATATTTATTTTCAATTCGAAATAACTTTTATTATACCAACAAAATTTTACATTTCTCAATGGAAAAATTAATTTTAAGTTCATACTACGCCAATGAAAAAAAGGAACAGCTTCATGGCTCGTTAATTTTTTTCGTTAGTTAATCAAATTAATGAGAGCGTCGTGAGTAAAAAAACCTGAAGAACGTATTGCTACCATGAATGACCCATCATACATACATACCCTTTCCTAACATGTCTAATCCCCAATTCCAATGCTCCACAACATGAAGACAAATCATGCTTGAAATTTAGAATTAACGGCAAATTTCTTTTCAAGAATCATTAATGACGGAACACCATCGCTGGCATACTCCAAAAATGAAAATGTTCGAATATTAGAACTTTGAACGTAGGAGGTGATAAAAAATGGTTTAATTCAACACGGAAGAACCGAAAAATATGGCAATTTTCTGCTGTACTGAAGTTACTCTTTTTAAGGTATATTGAACCTGAACTACTGGCCAAATTTCAGTACATTGAAATGTTAAAAAATAAGTAACTCAGCAAGAAAATATTTGGTATACTTTCTGTAAAATTACTCTGTTCTATGTCCACATTTAGTGACGTAAGTAGTAAACTATAAAAATTTGAGGTCAAGAAATTGACAGTATGCGTGGAATATAAGAATTTTTCATTAAAAATGTAAATTTATTTAATACCAAACGTCAGAGTAGTTTCTTTACGTACAGCAGAATAATACCCTTAATATGAAAAGGCTTCATCTTAATGGAGCGCCTAACTTATGCTCCCCACATAATAAGATTAGGGTCAAAAACTCACTTTCTCATCACGGCTGGTGAGGCAATAGTTATACCAGTTAGAGTGGAAGACGGGCTTGCGTTCGGATGCCTGAAGATCATGTTGGTGTTGAAGAGCATGCGCGACGCGAGTCAGTACGCTTGTATTGACCTCGCGGCCGGTGTCTCTAACGTCGTGAGCCTGGCTCTGTAAAGAAGAGGCCACCGGCTGTCAGGAAGCTTCGCGTAGAACATTCTAGAATCAATGCTGACAGGTAACAACGCCTATATTATCTCTTTTGGCATCAAACTCTTTGTATTTCTTAACCTATCTTACTTACTATAACACTTAGTAACGTGAAAAATTATTAGTAGTGCTTTACATCAGTATAAAAGGAGCTTTACTACATTTATTTATAGACATCATTAAATGTAATTGAAAACAGAGAACAGATTGATGAAATATACTCACGGAGATGTAGCGGTAGTCGGAGAAGTTGGTTTCAAAGGTCGGCAAGGATTCCACGAAAGAAGCTTCTTGGCTTTTACCATTTCTCTTAGATTCGCCGACAGTTTCATTCTCCTCCCAGGTGTACGGCACAATTTCTTCACGGTTATCATTCATATTTCCACCTCGAGAAGGCATTAGGAGAGTCATATCGGAGATGAACAGATCTTGGATAGGGTTCGACATATTCTGGGTGATCAAAAACTATTCAGTTGATAATGCAAAATACAATATCACGATGGATATACAACGGCTGTACGAAGTCTGAAATAGACACTAATTCTTCTCTTAGTAACTTCGTGCGAGACGGCGTTCTGACCGAACTGGAGAGTCTGCCTTCTTATATAGTCGTCTGGCTCTCCGTGGGCGTGTCGGCCGCTCCTATCTGATGTCCCGCCCCTTTCTGCCTCTTTTATTTTTTATAATATTTTTAACTTACCCTGAGGCCGAGTTACAGAATAATCAGGTTTCTGGTTTTCAAGACGCAGTTGTGAAGACTGAAGTCTTGTTGTTAAACATGAGCACTCATAGTTCAGATTTTAATGTGAAGTCGTAGGGCTATCTTTTTCTCTTTCTGACACTACTGCGTTGATCTATACACATTTTAGGTAAATTTGAAATAAAATATCGTGAATCAGAAAAAAGTTGCAGTAAAAATTGGTTTGTTGATTTTCAGATTAGAGGAGATCGCTTGAGTAATGATTTGGAAGCAAATACTACGGCAACGAGAACGATTTAAAAGTTAATATATTAATCATGTTTTAACTTTTATTTCTACTATTGCTTAATGCGCGAAGTTACAAATTAATGATTATCTGGTAGAAAAAGAAAATACCATTGTGTACTGGTTTAAATTATTAATTTTTTTTCTAACGCATGTCCAATAATTCCGTAAATTTTAAGAACTATCGTTTTTAAAATAATTAAATATTTTTGCTTCTTTGTGCGCGCATAAATTACATAACCTACCACACTAAATATGTAATAAATGATCAATGGCGACGCATGGACATTGACGCAGCGTATACTTCGTTCCGTTCTCTTAACACGTGGCAAGTAAGTTGTTTAGGTTAGCTGTAGATTAATCACCCCTGAAAATACAAATGACGCTATGGTACTCCAAATTGAAAGATGAAGAATGGGCACACCAAAACTTTTTTACCGCCTTATAAATAGGAACGGAGAAAAATGGCAATTTTTGAAATACTCTATTACGGATAAAAATATTTAGTACATAAAATCATAGCTTATAGAAGTCAGTATTTTACAAACGTAACTTGCATTATTCCAAACATGACGAGAAAAGTGTGATGAACAAAAACATTTGTTTCAAGAACATGCCAACCCTAATCTGATCTACCTCAGCAAACAACATAGCATTTTCAGGAAACTTTCTGGAAGAATAATCGCAACATAAAAACTAATAATCCCATAATTTTACGCACCTCATGTAATCTCAAGTAGAGAATAGGCACTTCAGTATCGTTATGGGAACTCATTCTTAAGGTGATCCGTTGATTATAAGCATTATGAATCGAGAATAGCACTTCTGTAATCATATTCAGCTTTAAAGGAAAAAACGAAAATTTATAGAACTATCAGTGATGACGATTGGTGAGTATGCCTTGTTAAAAATTCTGGGCGGTCAAATGAACGTACCGTTCTGTCCAGCTTATTGATTTGGCTGTTGCCTTGGTTGGTGATAACAGGTGCGTCTCCCCATTACCACCCCCCAGACCCGCAGCTGGGGAGTTCCCCCGCAAATCCGGATTTGTCTGGTTTCAAGACTAGATTCGTCGCAGTGCGTGCATGCGTGCGAAATTCTGATTAATGATCCACGTCCAAGTGTGGTGTAGATAAGATCGTTTTTATGAACACTGGCGCCGGTAAACTGAGCCCCAACTGTTAATGTCAGACTGTAAAAAAAGTTGACTCTGTCTGTATAACGAAAAGCCTTCAAATTACTTCGTTTTACATGTTCATTGCTCACTACAGAAATGCAGTTCAAGTACTGTTTTGAACAAAATAAAAGTTTTTAATAGAAGAATAATTTTATTACTATTATTAGGTTTGAACCACGAATTCTCGATAAATTTCTCAGAGTGTAATAATCATCAAACTTAATTCTTTGAATTTTCCAGTTCATCTTTACGGGTTTCCCGCCGCGTTTGCTCAACATCAATTAGTCGGGAACCTGCACAATCGCTCACAAATTTAACTGTTCAGAGTTATAATTCATCAATGAATGTCTTATTTACACGAAATCTAACTGTGTCGTAAAAGCAGTAGGGTGAAAGCATGCGGTGATCGCACGGAGTTAGGGCACTGTGAAGCTGTATCGCCTGGAGGAGAACTGGACAGAGCTTCAGTTTTTGTAAGCTTACTCGGCCGTATATGGAGGAGACAGCGACCCGGCTGTGCTCAATTCTCGCAAAGGCGAAGCAGATATGCGCGTAAAAACAAATGAATATCAAGCGCATAAGTGCCTGATTCTGCGTATTAGGATTCTTGAAATTTATTAAGCGCATCGAGATATGCATAACTACTAGGAGCTGTAAATATCATGAAACTAAAAAGCCGTACTCTCTCAATACCGGAACTAATGCAGTGTATTTTGAAGTTCAACTAATTAGTATATCTGGATAAAGATAGTCATCGTCTCGTGTTGGAACATCAGTATTCTCATCCATAATGGTTTACACTTTAATATCCACGTGCATTTCCACCTAATAAATTGATTAATAATACTCCGGCCACTGTCGGCCTTATTGACGGAACTTATTAATGACGGAAGTTCCTGTAGTTTACCTTATTAATAACGTCACGCATTCTTCAAATATGAAGATAAGTCACATGAAATATGAGTAGGAAAAAAACTGCGCGCATAAATGCAGAAAAATTGTTATTTTGAAACATACGCACAAAGCGTTATTTTGCATTATCTAATTTTCTGAACTGTGCTTCTCCATCGACTGTTTAATGTATAAACTCAGTAATGTACTAAAATATTAAACGCAATAGTCATTCTGGAATAGTTCCATTAGTCGACAGACTTTCTTCGTCAAGTTCTTATCAATACAGTCTGCTAACACTATCTTATCAGTCGGTGAGAGACTTGAACTGGCTCCACTAGGTTTTTATCCGGTGGAATCTCTAACAATTTCATTTAATTTGTTCTGGTACTGCTCCTAACTTCCTTTTAGCTCAGACTGCAAAGCTTTACGAACAGTCTACTTCCTTTGTGGTGTAAAAGCGTGAAATGTTTTCAAAACTGAAAACCATGGCGCAAGCTTCACGGAGAAGCATGAGGAGATGGTCGAGTAAACACAGATTCACTCAACATCTCTTGTTTGCATTTTCAGCAAAAGTCTATCAACGCTTTGCAAACACCGAAATGGGTGCGTGATTGAGATTGTTACTCTTGTACAGCAGGAGACCTTTTATTGCATGACTTATTTATTCAGTGGCCTTTTTAAACGAGCTTGGGTGTGACTGTTTCCCTGATGATAAAAGACAATTCCTTTTCTATTCAAAAACTTATTCGCTGCGAATAGTGATCAAAAATTTATTCGGAGACGATCATGCAGCTGAAGAATCAGACGAAACTAAAAACATAACAATCACAATGAATTATAAAATGTATAATAAATTTGATCGTCTGTGTCTAGGAAGGAAAATAATGCATCATAAAAAATCTATAATGACATTCACTTAATAGCTTCAATATAGAAACCATGTCTTTCTCTGGATGGGGACGCATATTTTACCTTATATAGGTAACACAAATTCCTCAACATAATATGTTATTGAGGTCATTACACCAGGTAAGTAATACTCATCTCAGTAAACAATATAAACAATGTGCTCGCAGTGGCACAGTGGTTAAGGGATCGGCCTTGCATGTTGGAGACGAGGGTTCGTATCCCGGCGCTGGCGCGGCGATTTTCCCCGTTGGGTATAAGGGAAAGCTCAAGCACAATACCCCACTCAACCCAGGTGTCGGAAATGGGTACCGGCTTTACGGGGTAACCGTCATGGTGTCCTATATATAGTGTTAGTTATAAGACATTTGAAAAACCAATGCTCAAGATCATTTGTATCAGGCTTGATTGGAAATAATGCATCCTAAGATGCCGATGTTGTTTTTTTTTTACAACGCAAGACTTGACTTTCAACTTATTCTCAGACCCACTTTATATTCTTCAAACAGGACCAGGAACATTCCCGCAACGTAGTAGTCTTGTTTACAACGAATACTACGGGCACTATACCGATCTGAAAGCGCACATTCCATCACGTGGGTGCCGCGTGTTGCTGGTGCTGCAAGGTACAAGGGGCCCGTCAAGGCAAAGCTGCCAAGTCGAGCAAACCTTAGAGAGACCCTAAAATATGGCGCCCGAGCACAGTCTGCAAATTGCCAACCCTCCCCCTCAATGGTCAAAGTCCAGAGTATAAGCTGTATGCGAGACATGCACGAACACATGTGCGTAATGTTACAAATATTTTTGTAAACACATAGTGTAAACATTGCCGGATAATTCGGAGGCGCTAAACAACTCCTAAATAGTCAAAATTAGTCTTGGCACAGTTCTAAAAGGCACCACTACATTAAATAATAATATTGCATCTTTGAATCTCTGTTGTTAGTTCCCCATGCTTGTCTGTAACTTTTATTTATAATCTTGTTCATGTACGCTGTACTTGATGAAATAAAATAATGATCATGATAGCACAGTACGTTCGCAGTAAAATGCTTTAAAGTATCCGTAAAGTGCAAATTTTTTTATGTTTTAAATACTTGACCGACTGAAAGAACACAGAGACTTCGTTCCCGTTCCGTTTATGGACCTACTAATAGAACAGCTAGAGAGTTCGTTCCGTCTATGTAGGGCGCAGAAAATATATTACCTAATAACCTATATGATAACAAGATAAGCTGTTCAAAGCCTGTAGTAAAGATACGCGCTTAGAGGAAAATAAATAAATAAAAATCTGCTAAATGGAAGACAGTCACACTGGGTATAGATGCAAGTGTAAAAAAACAGTGAATCCGAGAAAATATTCGACTCAAAATCAGCCTAGTTATTTTCAAATTGCTGCAGACTTTTTTATGTGTACTGCTTTCTGCTACATGTTTTGTTGATAGCTGTAAAAAATAATACGCAGTTGTTCCCACCTCGGTCGAGAAATTGGCTAAAATGAGCAGTACAGGTTTGTAGCTATTTATAGGGGAGCAGTTCTCTACCAACAGGGTAACAAGGTAAAAAGCTACCCTACGGTCACTCGACAGTGAAGCGTCCGACAGACTAGCAAGAAACAGGTCCAGACTAGAAGAACAGGTTTTTGCACAAAGGAACTTATGATCGAGTCTTCCAAGACGAACATCGACCAAAGGCGCCAGGGTAGGAGAGATCCCATCAAGCACTAACCTGGGTACCATGTAAATGTACTCAAACACGAAGAGAAGACTCGGGTTCTCGCGATTATTCCTATCGCTAACTTACTGTGCGTGTGACAAGAGAATGAAGCATAGAAAGATTGATAAAACGTTAACCACGATCAGTAAAATGGGAGATGAAAGCTAGATTAGATGTTAGTTTCAGCCTCCTTAACCGCAACAAAGGCATTCCAAAGAGAGGAAGACACCATTTAGTATGGCCTTGACGGAACGAATAATCTATGCACAAGGTCCATAAAAACGATAAGTTCAAGAAAAAGTTGATGAAACAAGATAAAAGTTGAAGAAGAAAGTAGTAGGTGCTCAAAAACAGGACAAAAGTGAACTGAAAACAGATGGTCCGTAACAAAACATAAAACGTTTTATTTCAATGTATAAAAGGCTTAACTATCTCAGCTCGAGACTTCCCCTAAATTTTCTCCCTGGGAGTGCTAATAGACACAATAGGTGTATCTCCCTGAAGAGGGAAAGATAAAAATAGTAAAGGATCGGAAGGAAGCAATGTAGAACACTGCAAAGTATTGAAATTAACAATGTAGTTTGAAAGAAGTCATAGCTCCTAACAAAGGAAATGAACTTTTAAGGAAGTACACGTGAACTGGTTTCAAAAACGAGGAACTGTCAAGAGCATCTAAGCAGACATGATACATAAACTCCACGTTTTGTATTTTTCACTAACTGATTGAGATTTTGACGGGAATTTGGAGCAGAACTAATCAAAAAATTATTACGTAACTTAATCAAAGTGACACATATACCTCTTCAGAATCCAAAAGGCGGATATGACCATGGTATTTTCATGTTTGTTTAAGAGCCCATACTCGATATTTAAGCGGGGAGTCCACTCACTTGCTTCCAATGCATTGAACTGCCAAGGTTAACCTCAATGCGATTTCCTGGGTCGACCTCAAGGCTTGGAGATAAATTTTCTGGCAGTATTTGGCAGTACTTCCTAGAAATTCAACATTTTATGCACATCCGTTGAAGATTCACACCGACGTTTAGAAACTCTTGTAAAACTCACACATTAGACTGATCAGAACAGATTTTGTACTCTTTTAGACCTTTCACATTTATGACTCCAAACGTTACAGCAGTAAGTCGTTTCAGCAAAATGTATCATAAGAAGTTATTTACCCCACGTTCAATATCAACAAACTGTTTGTGCGCCAAAACTATGGAGTGTTACTGCTGGAAATCATAAAGTGGGACGCAACAGTAACCTTCAAGCCCTATCGATAAGTGTCAGACGTTAGTGAAAGGCTGCCTTCAGTTATCTGTGCTAGCTCCGATCGCAGCAACCATTTGCGAGAGAGAGCCAGAAACCAACTTGATTCAGAACCTTAGCGGTTCCCACTGCAACATTAAAACCAAACTACGAACCTAAAAATTTAAACAAATGTAAGTAGGACTTATCATCATTCGAGACCACTTCACAAATTGACATCACGTCAAAAACAAAGTGAAAGCCTATAGGCACAAAAGCAACTTGCGGACCAGTGCTAAATTACCGGAAAATAAATTTCTATAGATAATATTGGGAATGCATAATTTCCTAGCGCACGTTTTGTTAGTTAACGGAACGAACCATTGGAGTAAATTGAGCTATTTAGAAATACGCTTTCAACGATGGGATGAGACGCAATTTGTTACTTCATATCCAGTCACCCCAAGGCTTTCACTTGCATAGGAAAAAAACGAGTAACGTGACCTGACGTCACAGTTCAAGGTACAAATGAGACAGCTCCCTCGGCGCCAAGTTCACAATTGCAAGCTCGAGTTGTCAGGAAAATGCATTTAGACTCTGGCTCGTAGCCCACAATGGCTGGGCACTTATCCTTTTTCTTAGGTAACAGGCATGTGCAAGGAAAACGGAGCGAAATAATGTACCCATGCGCTAAAAGTGATCTGAATGAGGAAAACCTGAGCCTAAGTTACAAAATGCTTCACAACTTTTCTGATTTTAGTCCTTAAAATTACATAGACATGCTAGATCTGATGCTCTTTATGAGGTAAAATTTAAAGAACAAATAGGCAGTGACTAAACAATATGAATATCGGTATAAGTGTGAAAGAATGTTTTCAAAAAAATAAGCAACTACAAACAACAACACTCGCCTTCTGTTTACGAAGCGTTCAGACGTCCGTTGATTTTGGCATCGACTCAAGTTTGCCACGCAGAGCCTCCGTAGCATAAGGCAGAGTTTATAAATAAATGTAAAAGTTATAAGAAGTTCGCCTGATTTTCTCGCCGGATAAATCTTAAATCCTTCATTCCTAGCTTTAGACACGTGGGCTGACGCTCCACCATGATTGTCAATAGTATAGCAGTTTCGATGTTCTCGAGGTAATGCTGCAACTTCGCTTATTTTTTTCTTGTTGATTTGCAGTGATAGCAAGAGATTTAACCTAACTACAGGGCAGAGCTGAATCAACGTATCTTCGATTTTTTTTAATCGAGCAGTAGCCCATTAACGGTACAAAATTTCAGTTTGTAACTGATCAGTATACGTAGCTTTAGCTGGTTTGGGCATGATTGAATCTATAATACTGAATTATACTTCAGCTACAGTTCCTGAACAGCCTACAATAGTCTCTAAACTCCAAAAATGATTAGTATTTAAAACCTTATGCTATTTCAGGCGTTATTCAATAGCAATTGGTCTAATATTCGCGTCCCAGTCTCGAAAATATAAATTCGACAACGGACGCAGATAAATTGAGACCGCGGTATTTCCCCCATTTCTTAACCTCATACCACGTCTGTCAGAATACCCGATAAGCCCACACAAGAGGCGGAAATTCACCAGAATACGGTTCACCATTCAGGATACAATAGCACCGAACCCACACTGAGTACCACAATCCTATTGTTGCACCGAGCACGGATTACCGTTTAGCAATGGAGTGTTAAAAAAAGGTAATTCGAACTGAAAACAAATGGTGAATCAGCATGAAATTTGCTTGTGGATGAAGAAGAATAACGGCACGTGAAGTAACTACCTGAATGAAATATCTTATCTCTCAGTTTTCACCAACCAAAGATCTTTGTTAAAATGTTTTCAAAGCCAATGTCACGCACTTTATCTGCCAACTTTATAGGAAATAATCTATTTCTTCCATGTTTCTTTACTTTTATGGCAGTTTATATCACGAGTCACAGGAGAACACATCTGAAATTTCTTCCAAATGGAAAAAGCAGCACACGCACGGCCACAAGTGAAAGTAGAAATTATCGACTTCTTAGTAACGTGAGAGTTTTTGGTGTACCACACACTCAAGATAACGCGCCGTGTTATCCAACTTAGTGGTGCTTTCATACATCACTCTCGGAGATGGGAAAGACATTTCTATGTTAACCATATCGGAGATAAATTAGATGCTTGACATGTCCGAACTAGTATGCAGAGAACTCACTTTACACGGGCTGCTATTGGGTGACTTGCTAACCAAAGAATGTTGGCAGATAAACACACTTGGGAGGGCGATAAAAAGGCAGATGACGACATCACATATGATAGTTTTCTCAAGTGAAATGCGTCAGAACTGATTGTCGCTCACTTTGTTTTGGAGATGCAGTGATGATAAAGATACATAACATCTACTTTCATTTATCGTACAGCAAACGGAAAACCTGATTACAACAGCAAGTTCAGATATTTTATATCGTCACACACATAAAACAATACAACTCAGGTCACAATAACCTGCCGAGGGGTTCTATTTATGAACCTGACTATTCATCTATCTCTATTTTTTTAATTAACACGTTTCCTGCATATTGGGCCACATGTGCACCAATGGGTAAATTGCCCATTTACACATCGGTATAAATATACACGACATTTTATCAGTTTTGCGAAATTTTTTAAATATAATCATACAAGAAATGTTATCGTGCAATTGTGTTTTTCATATTCATTGGGAAGAATTAAAATTTATTCAAGCTGGAAATTGGATTTCCCAATTCTATTACTTACAACCTAACCAAATCAACCGTGAACAGCCGCGGAAACGCAGTGAACGTGTTAAAATTTCCATCTAAAAAATTTCACAAGATTGGTTTACTTACGATTCTATGAATCTTCTACGATCAATGTAGTCACAATTAGGGTACTATCACGCACCGTTCAATTGAGGTTATCACCACACTACAGGAACTAAGTAAATAGTTATACGGTACAGTCGCACTGAAAAAATGATTATTTAAGCACTTTCTTAGCACAGCCTACAAATAGAAATACGCAGGCTTCCACCAGCCAAAGGAGAATAATAATAAAAATATCACTTGAAGTCAATCATATTTATCTTGTAACAGTCAGCTGTAATCGAACTACAAGTGCCCTATAATACCGCTAAGAAGAGTTCATTTTTCGAGGTAGAGATGGTTGAGAAGGCAGACACTACCAACATATCCACGCGTAAACAGAGCTCAAGGACCCTTCACATTCCAACTCTATGACGCTGCTTCAAGTTACAAGTCTCCTTCAGCTTACACCCATGGAAACGCCTTCGTTTCATTTCATTGCCCCATGTAGTTCATTATTCACTTCACTGACAACCATGTCTACAAAATGAAACACTGATAAATTCCCACCAAGAAAATCCCATTTACTGGCAAAAGGTAGTCTGAACGGCATAACTGGTAGTCGCAAATAATAAAGGAAATTATTAGAAACGGCAACATGACGTAAATGCAAATTCATTACCGGTTGTTTTAGATGCTCATCCTTTGCAAGAACATCACACCACGTAATCCTGCTGAGTTCTAATCATACATACTCAAGATCGGCATAGCTAATTCAACCGGACCATTTTAAATTAACTCACAGAGGTGGAAAAGGAGAAGAAAAAATCTAGTTTTACTTTCATATTATTACACAGAAATACCCAATACGACATATTCAGGGCATTTACTATGCAAGGGCGATAAGTTTGACAGGAAAACAGATTAAATTGAAAACACGAACTTTGAAGAAGCGTTAATAATCAACAGGAGTTGAGACTTACCACAGCATGACTACTTATGGCAAATGTTTTCTTTAACCATTTTTCTTAAAATAAAGCTAGACTGCAAAAATGAAGCTCAGTGAGGAAAGCAGCACCAACGTAAAATACAAGTGAACAACCGAGAAACTACAACCATCTATCTCTACCTATCTTCTTTTCTTTTTTGTTCTTTTTAGAGTTTGATGGCAATGAACTAGAAAGATCGAGTTGTGAGTCATTCACCTCCGATTTCATTCTTTCGTTATGAGTGTCTCCAGAGGTTTCCACAGCCCCATTATGCAAAACGCTTTGGTTCAAATCTTCCTCATCATTCAAATATTCTTGCTTTATTTTCGTGCTGGTGTCACAATCTTTCAATTTTTTCTTGCTTTTCCTGGGAGGCGTGACACCATAATTGCTCACTGCCTCGTCCTTGGGAGACTTGCAAATATTGTTAAAGATGTTCCTAAAGTTAGCGACTAAAGGATCGCCTTTCTTTTTCTTTGAGGGCCTCATCTGTTCATCCTGAGGAGAAATTTCTTCCAGGCTCAACCTGTTCTTCCTGCTCTCAATAACAGTCGAATTTGGAGTCTTTTTCGGACTTTTCTTTTTCTTCGGGATCTCAGGTTGAGCTGCAAAGAAGAGGATGACCAGTTAATACAATAGCAGATTATATAGATTATTTGTCTGTTTAAGCCTCCCTCACCGCTAAAAAAAAAAAAAAAAACGTTTAAAAAAGGAAAGCCCCATTTAGTTTGGAGATAAGGGAACGCGGAATCTATGCAGAAGGGGCATAGAAACAGTAAGTTGAGAAAGAAGTTCATGAAACAAGATAAAAGCTGAAGAAGAAAGTAGCAGGTGCTGAAAAACAAGACAGCAGTGAATCGAAAAAAGGTGATTCTTAACACAAAATTTTTTAATTTAACTAAAAGAAGGCCTACCTAACTCTCAGCTCGGGCCCTCACACGCTTTCCTCCTAGGAGTGCTAATTCCCATAGATACAATAGTTGTATCCCCCTGAGGGGATATTGCTAGGATAAGAATGCATTATAACTTTATTACTGATGGTATTATAAAGATTTTAAAATTGTCATACCAAAATATTAAAAATTATTCGACTAACACATCAAGATGTTGCATGTGTTAGGTTGCAATTGACTGTAAAACAACTGCATCTGTCAGACTGCAAAGCAGTATACAACATGCAGGAATAAAATCAAGATACTTTATATCAAACAATATATTTAGAGCAGAACAATTTGAAATTCATCAGCCAACAACTCAACTTCCAGTTAGTCGTTTCTCTTCCAATGACCTTATATCAATGAATTTACCACATACCAAAAATGAAACCATTCAAATTCCAGTTACACTAACAGGACCAGTTAGCATATTTCCTCATTTCTAACCAAACCATCCACAGTTTTAAAAATTCAAGTTCAACAAATATGTTTAACACTTGGACTGCAATTGGTTAAACTGAAGTTTAATATTCAACACAAATTTGAAGTCAATCTTAGTAAGCAATTTTGAAAATAGCAAACATTAACTGAATTGTGTGTTCATTTATCTTTAATTAAGAATTTTTGAAAATTGAGTTTGTGACTACTGGTTTACCAGCAGCATTATGGAAATCCCCTTCGCTGCCACCGGTGGCGCACGTTCCATTCAAAGTGTTAAAATTAGAATGAATAAGGTATTTCTTTACCAAAGACACAGTTGTAGCCAGAAAAGAAGTCCCTCCGAGCCAGGTCTGGAGGGCTGTGCTTCACGGGTTTCAGGTATGCAAGATCATCCTCAGAAGGAGCTGGCAAGCTTTCAGATTCCAGGCATCGTCGTACATTTACTTCTGTGATTCCAGACAACTCTGGAGTAACTGCACAAAAAGCAGGTGTGATTAGGGGAAATTTGAGAAGCTTATAAATAACTTATTTTAGGGGACTGAGCATTTAATGTGCACTTATAATAGGACTAAA
>JACJUY010001133.1:77959-103644 GCA_014220935.1 Platorchestia sp. MABIK
CAAAAATTTTTTAATATGAACGTTGACAATAGACGTAGGGTACCCATTTCTCCGAAAAAATTTTTGTAAAAAAGAAAACTCCATATGAAGATCGACGTAATTAGAACAAATATGGAATGCACGATTTAACAAGTTTTTTATAGTATTAATTTTGAATCTGTGGTCACAGAAACTAAAAAAGCTTAAGCCCAAACCAGTAAATGTAGGTTTGCGATAGACAGATGAACTGAACGTATCGCCGCTTTTAGTAATTTTAGAATCCAAAAAAGATAAACAATTATTTGACTCGATTTCCATTGTGAATTTTATTGCCGGAGATTTTTTCGGAGAAATGGGTACCCTACGTCTATTTTCGGAGAAATGGGTACCCTACGAAAAAAGTCCTCAACAATTTTACAATTTAAACAACAATTTATTTATCACCATTTTTTTTTTACAGCAACAGATTGTATCTTAAGTCTAGTACAAAGGACATATTTGAGTATAGCTACTTGTGTTCCCGAATAAGTTCAGCGACTTCTGGAGCAAGCAAATAAATGAAAAATAAGAACAGCGTACTACACACCATATTTTTCCCGATATACGACGTGAGACGAGAAAATGAATAAACAGTTTAGTATTTCGGTCATCACTAGCTTTGAATAAAATGCAACAATTCAACTGGAAAATAGATGAAGTCATGAAATTTTCATTCATAAAGATGAATAATGGTGAGACTTTGAAAACTTTAATTCGTAATGGTTTATTTTTGCATAAAAGTATAAAGTAGCTATCATAGCATTAACGTATAGGCATAAGTGGCTCAGCTTCTATCCTAGTTGAGAGTGACTTCTTTTAATTTGTCTTACTAAACTTGATTAAAGTCAAATTTGTCTTGTTTAAAGTAGCAAAATAATAGTCAAAAAGGACTCCTGATTGGCTTTTGAACCCAGGAGCCTAATTACTTTCAGTAATATCAAGTCTACAATTCTTCACTGCTTTTCAGCCATTATAGAGGATCTATCAATGCTTCACAACAATCTTTACGCAAAACTCTAAATTTCATCCACACAAAACTACCCGACGGCTGCACTGTTTTTACAGGAAAATGCAATTACCTCAGTCGGAATCCCAGCCCTCCTGCAATATGAGCTACAATCGATTATCGTGTCCATTCTCCATTGGAATCAAATAATTTGATTCGAATTCTCGGCGATCACCATCGGCTAGCGTGTCGTTCGCTAAGAGAACGGCAGTGACCTCTTGTTGCTGCAATAACGTCTCGGAGGATCGTTAGAATGCCTAGAAGCTGCTCTGGAATGCCTTCCATAAACGATGGAATTCAGATTGTTGGCCCGAGCAGAACCGGAGCGTCGGTGGTCACGCCATAGCTCCAGCGACCTGTCCGTAATTCCAGTTAGAGACAGGGCAAAAATATTAACCGTCAGGACTGTGTGCAAACAGACGGCAACTATGGATAAAACAAAAATCAAGATTCGAAAGCACAATGTTTACTGAACACATTTGCTCTGCGGTTGTGGGATTTAGGTTTTCTGCAGATTTTGAATGTCAAGCGGTAGGGAAAAAATAGCCTCGAGTAATTGAAGTTTTCTAGGTTAGTCTAGTGATAATCGTAAACGCTTTCTTGAGTATTTGAAGCTTCGAAATTATTATAAAAGGACAGTGAGATATTAAACACATGTGCGCTCGTAAGCTACTGTTACGATAAAGAAAACTAACCTCACAAATTTCACTTTTTACAAGTTTCGGCCAGGTGATGTGTTGAGACGGCTTAGACACGTGCCTTGCTAAGAGATTTCCTTTTTGTTGTGCGTCATCGTTAATGTTTTCGCACCTATGCTCTTCGACATGAAACGCTAACGGAAAACTCACAATATCTACAAATGTCCTTATAAATGAAGAAATCTTCGCTTAGAACTAGAAATCTATCAAAAATGCGAACTCCTGAATTAGTTTTCACCGTTTTATCTGACGTTAAAAAGTGAGCAGCAAAACAAAGTGAGAATAATGAAGCTAACAAGCGGCAACAAAAGTAAAACTGAATATACTACGAACACTTTGAAACACGTCTTTACTAAAGAAGATTTGCGAATCGCCAGAAAACCGCAGAATGCGGCTAAAGAACAACCTACAAAAAACTTCCATCAGAAAACCGCAACACGCGGCGAAAGAACAAGCTACAAAACACTGCCATCAGAAAACCGCAGCACGCGGCTAAAAATAAAACTGCCAAAAACTTCCATCAGAAGGTCCGTGGTCTCAGACGAAAGTATCCACCCGTGCACCGCCTTGGGGGCGATCCAGCCGCAAGTTCGCAGGCCCAATATCCTGGCCGGCAAACACCACGTTGGCGCCGTCGGCAGGTCTTCGCGAAGAGCAAATGTCCCCCGAACTGCGCGCCGTACACGAAATGATTTTTGTTCCTTCTTCGTGTGAAACAGTTTGCAGGCTACCGACGTCTCGCGCCCAATTCAATTTGATCTTTTTTCTCTCGAGCAATCAAATTTTGCGTCAGTTTGGCGCCGTGAAATAGGGAGGAAAGTGGCCAGGCTGCCCACCCGCCGAATTCGTCTCGGCTCGAGGAAAAATTTCTTGAGACTACTGAATGAAATATAAATCAATTTTGAATTTGAGATATAAGTAACTAGATCACGAGCAGCTAAGTCCTTCATCAGAGTTTGATTTATATTCCTGAGTGGCGACACTTTAATTTGAATGTAGGCTAATTATTCGAGCATGTATTTGTTCTCTTCAAACACTTTGTTCTCCTTCTTCGTTTGTTCTCTGTGGAAGGCTCATTCAATTCTTTTAACAATTTTTGAGAAAGTTTAACTTGACATTTGTATCCATTTCTGGGAGAAAGGTTTTCAGTTCATGGATGAGACGTTGTTTGATGCATGCCTGTACTGATTAAAGCTTCGTAAAATCATGTCTCCTCAGTTCTGTGGCAAAAAAAATTTGCTTGAAACTTGAGTTTATCATCTTGTCTCCAGAGAAAATAACCGGTACCTTAATTAAAAGACACGAACAAGGGATGAAGACTGGACAAATCGAGAGTTTATTGATCGCTGTGGAAATAGAAACAAATTAAACTCCCATAAGATATGTCGACCCTCGTTCGGCATTCCTTAGCTATGACCACAGTGATTCCTCGACTCTATATTTTCATCACATGGCGCCGCCCTAAGCGCAAAATGCTGCTGAAATTCAACATTGGCTTCAATTACTAGAATACCAAAAACTTTTTCTCTCAGTTTACATTGCACAGACCAAAAATGTTGTGTATACTCCCCAGTTTTGGTCCTTACACGGAATCATTTGCAATTACTCCCTATGATATTTTTGAATGACGTACACAGAATTTAAACAGTTTAAACAATTTATTTACCACAAGCGATACAGAAGTAGATTGTTTATTAAGTCTAGTACAATGGTCAAATTTAAGTATAGCTACCTGTGGGCCCGTATAAGTTCAGCGACTTCTAGGGCATCCTACCGTCAACGTTATTCCAAGGTGTTCAATAATGATTAACCTAATTCACTTAACCTAGTTACGCATTAGACTGATCAATGAATTAGTTAACTCGATATTCGATACTTCATTTTACAAAATTGGTTAAATGGGCTTGATGTTAACAGTATATTCTAGAAACGATGTATTATTTCTCTTGTTGTCTCACAGCGACGAAAAAAAGCTCTACAATTGAACACACCACAGTTTTCAAGTCAGTCGACCTCATGCGTTCTCTACTCAGTTAGCCTGCTTGGCAAATACATGTGGTGTGTTTAACCAACTACTAATGTTTTGCGAAAAATTTGAAAATCTGTTCAAAAATGTTAGAATACTCGTTGTCATTCAGGTAATGCTGTTAACATCTAATGAATGATATTATACGTTGTGTGAAAACGAACCATAGTCATCTCGCTTTACAGTGTTGAGAAATTTTTTAACAAATGAAATCAGAACGCTTTAAATACAAAAATTCATCATGTCAATTGGTATTGTTCTGCCTTCCCATGTCTTGTGAAACGAAAAATTTTTTATTTGTATCTTAAATTTCAATCCAATTCATGCAAATAGATGTATCCTCGCCGGAATTTACAAGGCCAAAATTCAAATAGATGACAATAGATGTCTTTCAAATAAATGGCAGCATGGGCTAGCTGAAAATAATTAATTGCTTGTGAGTATCAAAAGAGAAAACGTGCTTGAAAACAGTACGGGTTGGCTTCTGACAGTGAAAAAATCTCGGATAGAGAAGTTTTGGTAGTGAAGGCATTTTACATCCGCAGTTCTCTAATAATATCATCTCGCTGATAAAGTGGAATTTTATCGGTTTAAGGTTTAAACTTGTTTCAATTGCAAAATGAATATTATTCAGAAAAAATTCCAACATTAGTTGTAATATATATATATATATCAAACTTACTTACATATTTGGCTTTTACGGAATGAGACAATATTTCGCTACATATAAGGATCTAAGGTTCTTCATTCATATGTGTATACTCATATCAATGTTCCACTAGTTTTGATTTTACTTTAATTTTTATCCAAAAAATTGTATCATATTTTATCAGACGGACAAATCAATCACACTTTCAGCCGTTCTAGCACAACACACGTGCAGCTAAAATATAATTACCACGGCATGAAAGAGCGGCTTGACTGATCAATATCAACGAGTATTAAACTGATAGCTAACCAATGCGACTGTCCGCCACCAAATCGATCCGGTCATCAAAACGCTAGTTCATTACCAAGCTGAGCGACGCAAATGAACAAATCTCTGTAAGCTAAACTCCAAACCTTAATGTGCGAGCAAATTACGTCCTCGCTCCACCACCTCACTTCATTTCCAATTCTAATCACAAATTGCTGCTTTCAGCTGCATGCACCCCACTTCATTAAAAAAACATTCATTCGTGAAGCTCCCCAATATTTTGAGACCCAAAAACGGCACTGTGCCGTGGAGAAAACCAGCGGATCATCCCGGAAGAATGGCCTATTCTTTGCACAGAAAGATTAAAGCGCTGAGCTATTAAAGAGTGAACATTTGAGAGCACTGACACATTGAAGGCCATGGCAAATACGATCTCTTACGCGAATACTAGGGTTCATCAGGGACGAGCGATGCTATGCTTCCATCTCCCACGCCATTAAATTAGACACCAGAAAAGGAAGGCCCAGCTCGATTAAAAATAACATTACATATCTACTATATATGGATGCACAGATATAGCTTGAGTTCGCAGCTTCATGGAAAGTAAAAGAAGATAAAATGCTCCTCCCGTTTTGGCTTTTTATTCCAAAGCTTTGACATCGCAAATTCGCTAAGCTCGTGAAAACGTAAGCGAAGTCACTTGTAGTAACTGTAGTCTTATTTTTGGATTTCTTGCTTTACAACGAAAAATATTTCGTTTAAATTCCTTAATAACTATTATATGTTAATGCACTTCTTGTTTGGATACTCGTTAGCGTTCAACAAAATCTGTGACTTTTTACTGTACAAACCTTGTACCTGAAGCTCCTCCAATACTCAATAAACTTCTCAGCTGCGTAACTTTTTTCACAATTCCAATAACTGATTTCTAGACAAGCAATTTCATTTATAAGTTACTGTGGCAGAAAACTTATTAATCAGAAAGCCTGCTGATTAGATTGTTGAACACAGCAAATTCGAAATGTCTCCAAACTTTTTGTGCAATCGTAATAGGAATAATATTCTTGGAAGCTGTCTTGGTTTCAAAAAATTTACGCTACTGATTACATACGAGTGCACCTCTGTTCCCAAGTCTTTGATTCAATACAGCGCGCTTTGAAAACATACAAAAGACGAAAATCCTCGTCAACACTCCTTCAGGTGATGATCTCAAAATTTTACGACAAATTCTCTATCACAAAACTATTCATCGAAAAAAAAAATGAAATAGAGGAGCAGATTCGAAAACCTACAAAGTAAGAAACACAATTCTCATAAACTTCTTTAGGCTTCATCTTATAATATCGAGCAGCGAAGCACAAATTCGTGAAACATTGATTTCTTCAGTTTTCCCATCGCCCCTGAAACGAGTCATTCTCTCTCACAACAAATTACATGGAAAAAAAATAAAATTAAATGGCAGATACCAAAACCTAAAAACTAAAAACACATTTCTCATAGACTTTTTAGGCTTTATCTTATAACATCGAGCAGCGAAGCACAAATTCGTGAAACATTGACTTCATGAGTTAGTCCATGGCCCCCGAAGCGAGTCAACTCAGGCGACGAAACTCGCGTGCGAAAGCCATAACTAAAGTGAGGAGCACATCAGCGTTTGCGGGGCTGTGCGAGCTAACAAGGCAGTGCCGTAAACGCAAAATGTGATCATAATGCACACAAGGGGAGACTGTATCACTGCATCACGTCATTCAGCCCCGCTCATTACGCCGTAATGGATCATTTTGGCCCCATCGTGAATACCAGCGTCAATCAGCGTTACACCACGCGATCGAGTAGCTTCGATGCCACCGGTACTTACTACAATTTCAGAAAACCATTTTCGTCGGATAAATGTTCCATTTAGTCTCAAAAGTGATCTTTTTGATCACACTTCGAAACAGTGAATTGTATTTCAGTACTGAACCAGTACTATGTCCCACAATTTTGGAAAAATGTTTTCGCTGGAAAAATGTTCAGTTTAGTCTCAGAAGTGATCTCTTTCATTTCAATTTGAAACAATAAATTCTATTTCAGTATATATTATGAATGAACTTGAAATAGTATGAGAAAAATAACGAACGCAAACTGCAAACAAGCTCTAACACAGTACTTGAAGCTGTTTGTACTGCGATGTACTGTAAACTTACAAGAGCTTTTTCAGTATCTGTGACTAAATCCAAAGCTAAATGTTCACGTCGATATGATTTCTATCGCATGTAAATGACCTTCGTGTAAATTCAAAGATACATGGAATGAAATATCTTCGTCAGAAAAGAGCATTCCAATTACAAACACGTCCTGGCACTCATAAAAAATCAGCAGGAAGGAAGTCATCGAAGCTTATTATTCTAACACTGCAGAAAATTCCGTTCGATACCTGATAAAACTGGCATGAGAGCTCTACAAATCAGCTTTGAGATTAGCTATTCGAAAATGTCCTCAAAGAATGCAGGGCATGAAAACTCTGAAGGCAGCAGGATATTTTTAGCCGAACTTAGCCAAACAAAGCCTATTCTGTGCCGGTATGGCCGACAAACATCTCATTCAGCCGCTGGCTCGTGAATAAAGAAACATCAGGCCGGCTAAGTCGTTATCGAGATCTCCAGATTCTCGTAAACAAGAGAGAAAGGGCCAGAGTTCGATTTTTATTTCTGGCCACTAAATCCCACTCATTTTATCTGACAGGAAAGTGATTAAGAAGAAGTATGCTTTCGACAACTGGTCTGATTTAGTCCATTTCTCGTTTCTGTTGCTACAAGTATTCGATCTGAAAAGTAAAAAAACTCAAAGCATTTGGCAGCGCAAAATTTCTCAATATTTAAAGAAAGCGTATTAATTCATACGTATCATTTATCGTACATTGACAACATATGAAAGGTTCAAAAAAATAACACGTATCCTTTGAAGAAGAAATAGAGCCTCAAATGGAGATGCCCGCACCCGAACAACGATTTCCAACCGAGTTGAAGAATTATTCACTCATATTCAGAATGGAGAGGCAAATTCGAAATTTTGAAAGTGTACGTCATCAGTAAAAATATGCAAGATATGTTGTGTGAAGCAGTGGCTCTGAAAATCCATCTATCGCTGAAATTAATTTCGAGTAGATGCACTGTACTTCAAATAAGCACTCGTTAGTAAGCTCCCTCTTTTGTTCGTTATAAGCTAATTTAATGATATGCTCTCCCCTCTCCACCAATCCTCAGCCACAAGTTAGTTTCGTGGCTCTGACATCACATGGATGAGAGAGACCGAAAGGTAGACGGAAAGACAGACGGTTCACTAGACTCTCTGAAGATGGCGAGGAAGGCTGAACGCTTATCAGATTTCATGCTCTGCAAGCACAGGGGAGCATGTCTCCCTAGCGAACAGAAGTGTTGAGCGAGAAGGTTCTGTACAAACGTGTCGCCAGTGACGCGAAGGCGGACCAAAACCTGTGAACTTGTTTAATTGAACTTTTCTCCTGCGTTTTATTGAAACTAGGAGTAGAATAAAAATATTGCCGCTTTGAGATTTAGAATTACGCATTCGTTTGCTATGAAATTTCATAACAGTATTAATTTTTCACACATACAAGCAAAATAAATCGCCTAAAAGAAAATTTAACGATGATTAACATATAAAATCATGTATATCCTTGCTTTAACATACCCTGTAAAATAGTAAAATGACGATATCGTGGAATAATATTTTTTGTATTTAGTAGTCCAGGGAATCATTCATATTAAATACACTGTCAACTTTCTGCTGGAGCAAACATGCTAAGCTGTGGACCAGAGTTCTCAGCAACGTCTCCATGGAACGATTACCAAGACTCTATTACACGAACGATGCGGCGCGTCAGGGGAAATGTTTCGAGAAAATATTTTCTACGAGTTGTGCCTGACTACATGATAGCCGTTCTCTGAGTGTAATGATAACTTGAATTAAGCTCGCGATATAGAAGTGAGGATTTGCGAAGTAGTGCAGCATGAGTTGGTTCTAAGTTCAGTTCCCAATGTTTTCACGGAAGAAAAAAAGGACTATTTAGTTTGGACTTGGTATATCGTTAAATCTATGCATAAGGTGTGCTCCCGCACAGGATTCCCTACGCATAGAAACAGTAGGTTAGGAAGTGAGAGGAAGAACAAACAAAGAAGAGATTGAACGAAGCAAAGTGGGGACGAAAGATAAAAGTCCCTGAGGACTTTTATCTTGAGTCCCTGAGGACACTGACAGTGGTCAGTGAGGACGATATCCCCACTGGGAGAACCAGTCCCCAGAGCAAAATATAGACAAACTTAACTAACCTTAATTAACCTACTGCCATATCTTAAGCGTCCTGACTGTAGGGCGATTCACAAAGGAAGTTTTGAAGGCAGTCAAGAGTTTCTGGCGATAGATGTTGCGGGTGCATGCAAGCTTGCCTTCCCTCCGAAACAACTTGGACCGAAGCAGAACACTCAATTTAATATTGCATCATTTCTTCCTTTTTTCATTATATTTTTGTACTTTATTTGATGCTTTTTTAAAGACATGTACTACTTTTATGGAATTTTAATTATTATTGTGTTATGCTTTGTTGTGAGCTTATAGTTGGGCTTTACATGAAAACATTTTTAAATTTAAATTGTTCATTTTTTACTTCGCAACTTGCCTAGTGCCAGAAATCCAGCACTTTCGGTTACCATGATCTGTCAGTTCAGCTATAACACTTTTACAAATATTAATAATGTTACTTGACGTGAACGTTCGACAAAAGCTCCATTTTCTTGCTATACTATTTAATACATTCACTTGCTATACTATTCTCTTACTATGCTATCCATTTACTTGCTATACTATTCACTTACAATGCTATCCATTTACTTACTATGCTATTTAATGCATTTACTTGCTTTACTATTTAATACATTTACTTGCTATACTATTCCCTTACTATGCTATCCATTTACTTGCCATACTATTCCCTTACTATGCTATCCATTTACTTACTATGCTATTTAATACATTTACTTGCTTTACTATTTAATACATTTACTTGCTATACTATTCCCTTACTATGCTATCCATTTACTTGCTATGCTATTTAATACATTTACTTGCTTTACTATTTAATACATTTACTTGCTATACTATTTAATACATTTACTTGCTATGTAAAATAAACCAATACTGTTTATTTTACCTATGGACCTGTTAAGTAAAACTATTACACCCCCAGAGAACCGAAGTAAAACATTCAAGCTCACAAAAGGGGCTCTTTACATTCACAGAAGCAAGGCTTTGGCAATCTCAGCGTTGCTCTTTTGTTAGAAAAAGAAAAACGAGCAGAGCACAGTCTCACATCATCCCGACACATCGCCTTCCGAGAGGATGGATCGTATTGCCAGTGACAACGGTCATTTGGCCCGACCGGAGGCACAAATTTCAATTTAGTTCACACCATTTGTTGTTTTTGATCTTAGAACACATTTTTTCCTGGTGTAGTTGTTCTCTTTCCTCCATAAATTGAGATATACAGTGACGGCCCGAGCCAGCTCTGGCTGCCAGTTTGGGAAAAAATCTACGGAGCTACGAAGAGTAGCTTTGCTCTGCGGAGTCGCTCAGCAATTCCACAATTCGGCTTGGAAACATAGCCCGCAACGACGCTGTGTCTTTTACTAACATGGGAATTATTTTATTTTGTTTTTAACGATGGCAATATTTCTAATAATGAGGATTTTAACTGGTAATGTGTTCTGTTCTGTTTAGTAGTTATTATCTGTAGAGCTGAATGGAAAATATTGTCCACGGTTGGCGTTTTTATCGTTAGAAAGGATATTATAGTTTCTGTCTGTAATAAAAATACCTAAAATCTTCAAGTTATTCAAATGACAGAATTATAGAAGACAGAGGGCGACCTTTCTCAAAGCTGCTTACGGGATAAGCTACTCAACATACAGAGCAGCTGGTCACTTTTTTATTTTTTAATACATTCCAACTGTGAAAACAAGGTTTCTACCCGCATACTAATGCTGATCCGAATTGAGTAATTTTCCCTTGGCGCTCTGGAGCTTAATTTTCAAACAATTTGCGTAACGGTACAGCTGGTAGCAAAAGTTCTTCTGTCGACTTGGTAATGATACGAGCTTTTTTAAAACAAAACTTATTACTGGGTAGCTGACATGCAGGGTTATCATGGCTCACTGAGAGAGAGCAGAGCATTCAGGGTGAGTTATGCATTACCTATTCGGATGAGGAATCGCAATCGCTTGTTTTACTAATACGGTACTGTACCTTAAACTATAATTAGACAAATATTTTGTAAAACAATTGAACCATCAATAAAAAACTATCATTAAAAATACTTCTGCAGAGCATCTGAAGCATTTTTTTGAGATCGATTCTTTGAATGCTCTCATTGCAATGCATGGTGGGCCAAACCTGAACTCTGAAATTGTACTTGAAAAGCTCATCAATAAATAAAAATATTTCCGTGTATTTTCTTTTATTTGAAAGAAAATGTATCAATGATACTACGAATAATCATTCTTTAATTTCTCGTATAACAATCTAAGGTGAAATACACAAACCCGAACACTGATACCAAAGGTGCTTTTTAATAGGTCACTTACAAATAAAATTTATTAAAAAAATTCACTAATTAAGAAAATGGTCTCCGTGAAGTTTTCAGTACTAGGAGGAGGAGAGGATCAGTGAGACCATGACGTTTCATTCTTTCAAATCTCACATCAAATCACTCCAAGGGATACACAAGGCCGAACACTGATACTAACCAGTTAAACAGGGTGCGCCAGAAGTCACTGACCCTTTTTATTTGCCCATGAAAGGAAAACTGAATTTGAAGCTTGTTTTATTTGAAAGAACATAATTTTTATGATTTATTTCAGTATCCTATTTATTCAGCTAGTAAATTAAAAGGGTCAAAAACTTCTGGCCGACCATTTACTTCACCATTTAGTTAATTGTTTTCCGCGTGCTTTTTTTTATTAAAAGCAGGAACTTATCCATAATACTATGACATATCATTTCAAATCAGAGTTCCATCTTTGTGTCCCACCTCCTATATTCATATATATATATATGTATAACCCTGTACTGCTGCACAGGTTTTCTCGGAATTGTTGCGGCGCAGCGGGCGAGCGACCACACAGTTTGCGGCCGTTCTGAGCCGTATTCCCTGAGTTACCGGCGAATAAATCCGGCCTCGCTGCTGATTTCTCGGGTTGTAAGTATGTCGTTTAGGTACTCCATAAAGTGCTACAAAATCTAACTATTTGTGTTTACGCAAGTGCGGCGAGCTGAGATAGAGGCGCACCAGTTAACCTTAAATAATAATTGCAAGGAAAAATAGAGCACGAAAATTTAGATCTTGCCTACCAAAAACTTCTCATTGCGGTTTTGGAAACGAAGATTAAATTTATGCTTGTAAACACTTAGTCCTCTCACTATTTTTTATTTTCTCTTTTGGTATCGCTGCATTTTGAGATATTTCTCTTTTAGAGTCATTTCATTTTGATTCATTTCTCTTTTGGTATCAGTCTAACATCTATTTGACACGTATTTCTCACACTACTAACTGATACTGATATTGGATATACACGTGCAACATTTATGTTGGAAAGAGATCTTATTCAATCGATCTTATTTTATCTTGAATTCACTTTCACGAAACAGTGACTTTCAAATCCTTGCATCTGTGCTCGTAATTGGATGAGGTCTAACTATGCGAATTCTTTTTTATGAAAATGAATTGTAAATGAAGAATGAACGTCCTTAAGGTATAACAAAAATTTACCAACTTAGCAGCAAAACTCAAGCCTAGCCTATGTCATATTTTCTCGGATTTCGTACTCTACACCTATGTTAAATAATATAACTAAAGTCGTATTTCAAATTAAATTACATAAAGCTGTACTTCCTCAACTTTCAAAAATGCGGCCAAGTGTGCGCCAGGACTTTTTTGCTCGTAAGACTGTATTCAATGACCATGTGGTTAAATTGACCAACATTCAATCTTTGATACCGTCATCAACGATAAAATCGTCCGCTGCAGGTAATCAGGAGCGACTCATTTGCGCATATGTTTTGTCAAGCTCATATGAAACTGAATACGACATAAACTTGAATAAGCGCCTTGAAATCCTCTGAAGTTTTTCTTTGAATAATTCCTAACGCTGATCCCATCCAATGAGTTGATGAAATTCACATAAGCGCTCGCTTACTGAATGTGCGTTGAAGATCTGAAATAAATAGCTACATTAAACGCTTCATGTGCCATTTGCCATCCAAAAATACATTTATGCAACCTGGAAATTCTCCGGCATTCGTCACGAGAAAAAATTTTGAGAATCAACTTATAAGGGATACATCTTTGCAGTGAATTTTTGCGTTTAGCAAAACGTGGATGCATTCTTCACAATTTACATGGTGAATTATAGTTACATGCAACAGTCCTAGACCACTTGGTGCATTCGACCACGGAACAACACACTAAAGGTATAAATCACTGTCGGCATCAGCGCAGATTACCGCAATAAGGTCTGAACACGTAAATTCACGCGGTAAGGTCGCGTCAGGGCAAGTCGCCCAAACATCTTCAATGGTAGACGCGGCTGCCGTGTGGCTGCGCAGAACTGCGCAGCTTAAAGCAAGGGAATTTACACAACAGGCTGCTGCTGCGATTACATGGAAATGTTTGCGTTGCGCTCTACCCGGCACCTGTGTTTCGCAATTCTGTGATACAATGATTTTTAGCAGCCTGTTCCACTACGTGGGTGTTTTTAACTACGAAGTCGCTCGTAGAGGAACCTGATAAACTCGATGGAACATCAGCATATCGGCAAACGTTGGATACTGCTTAGAATATGTAAGACTAAGGAAACTGCATTCAAGAAATTGAAAATCCTTGAGTACATTACAAAATCTGGCCGAGGATTCAAAAAGACGGAGGACATGGAAAATGTTTTTCACCATGTTCACAAATTTACAGCAAATTTTATGTTGTATAATATTATTGGGAAGCTAAAGGAATCAGTGGGATCTAATTTTGCTTTGCTCATAATTTTGGAAACAGCTATAAAAAAAGTGAGGAATTCAAAAACAAATCTACCTTGCCCAACTAACTTTAAAAGTAGTAGGAAATCCAAGAAGAAGCTGTTTTGTAGCATTTAGCAGATAAAGCATATTTCTGTTGCTTATAGAGTAATTCGATGACATCATTTCGAAATGAACAATGCATACATTAAAAATTTAGATGTTAAAGAAAGTTTTTGTAATAGACACATATAGAGCGAATGGACTTAATAGACTGAACCTACTCTATACTTCCGTGCTCTTGACGTGTTCCAAAAGAGGTAGTGCACCATATAAATATCACTAGTAATGTAATTCTTTTGCGAAATTTCCATTTGAACTGTCCGTGCAGCTATGCAGGTAAACGAGTAAACAATTTAAAATATGCATAGTAATTTTCATTTACCCAAAGTTTTTTAATTATGCTTACAATGCTAAATTATGAAACACCTGCAAACTTTCATCGATACTGTAATACACCAACTTTATAACCTAAAATAATTACTATACAGTTAAATTACCTGAAATCATTTTATATAGATGGTTAAAAATGATACTCAAGTTTGTTCTCTATTATTCTGCACAGGTATTTCTTTCAAGCAGATTTTTCGAGAACTGAGATTCATAAGCAGCTTAGTGACCTTGTCTTCGTGCTTATTAGTGGAAAACCTCTCACTGGCAAAAAATGTCATCGAGAACAACCATCAAAACACGGCCCCTTAGCAACAACCGGAGACGCAAATCCCGATGGCACTCTATCGCAAAAAGTTGTTCCCATTTTAACATTTTCATCTCAGAAGCATAAAAATTTTCTCATCTCATGAGAAAGGCCTCCGCTATTAATTAAGGTCTAAATCTTAATTAACATCAGTGTTGGAAGGAAAATTCCCGTGGAGAAAACCTTGCGAGGTGTCTCACTCGCACCTCCTCATTCCGTTCTTGCAGAAAGAAGAAAAAGTTGGAGCGTCGTCTGGAGAACCGCGGAGTTTAATGCAGCTCGAGCCCGCTGTGTCAGAGAAGCCTGAGCCAAATTACACTCCTTAATTCCCTCATTATTTGCGTGCGCCCACGCGAGACTGGCACTGCTGACTGCGAAACAGAAGAGATTGCCCGCAAAAATTCAAGAACTTTTCTGCGCAGAGAGCGTTTAGAAAGTTCACGGGAAGACGAATGAGGGCCAATGCACGCAAGTTTAGTTTGACTCGAATGGAAATGCGAGAGACGAGGCTGATTGATTGTTCGTTTCCAGCAATGCTTTCAGACTAATCTTTAAATATTGATGAAAATTTGGCCGTCAAGCGCATCAGCTGGGTAAAAGCTCTGCGACTTAGCATACAGTGCTTGATTCATTCACTTTAAAATTAAAAGAAATCATGTGGAATTCTTTAGCAAGCCAACGGTAAATTGCAAGGAAGAGACTGTCACTTTCAAAATTTTGAGAATTCAATGGTGGAAAAAATCCTTGTCCTGGAATTGAATAGAGAATTTGTCAAAAAAAGAAGAGCAGTATGACAGGTGAGAGACGGGATGGTAACGAGACAAATATTGAAATAAATTTTTAGATAGAACATTTTCAAGACTAAAGTTTGAACCATACGGGACGTAATTTTACCTATCTAGCTCATTTAGATTTTTGATGATATTGGTGAGAATATTTTGTGTATTCGAAAATACTCAGTTGTAGCGAAAACATCAGTGGAATGTGAAAGAAAATTATTACACTTTAGTTTCAAAAGGAAGTCGGTTGACTCTTGCAAGCGCTATGGTGGCCCAAGTGAAATCTTCACGGCTTTAAATATCTTGAAGCTGCAATCGATCTTCGCTTCAGCGAGAAGAATTATAGCGATGTCCTGCTCGAAATCGACGTTAATGTGTTTTACTGCGTAATATTGCACAAAGCCATTGGAGACACTTCGTCGATTTTCGACAGGGCAGTTATGGAATCGACCAAAGTACATTACAAAGAGTCAACGTAAACGTACCAATGTTTGCGGTGAAGAGAAATTTTATGAGCAAAACTGCTGCGGCAAAATCATGTAAAAATGCTCCAAAGTAAAAAATAGCTCCAAATATTTACTGCCTATCCTCGAGTCAGAAATCCTCTTCTGCCATTTTCAACTTAAGGTATGATCGGATTTCTATGTCAGTATTCGATGTAATTTCGAGCATTTTTAATAACATTGTCAAACAAAAATCTAAATATTCCTTGTTTTGAAGAGTCTCGGTAGAATATATTTTTCCAGTGTTTGATTTAGCACTCCAAAAGTTCCAATGCTTAAGGGGAAGAGATACAGTGTCGATAAAACTTCTAGGGTAAAATCATCTGCACATAACGCAAACTAGAAAAACAGCCCACAAATATTTAGCTGCTCAATTCAGAAATCATCTTTTACTAACTTCAAATAAAAATTATTCCTGGTTGTTTTCAGTAACCATGACTTGGAACAAGCACCGTATTAATTTTGCAATGGGGACTTATTTTAATGAGCAAAATTAGAAGTTCTTAAAAGACGATGTTGTTTACCTCGGGAATCGATTGTACTACCTCCCAGTTAAAAATCAACTGAGTGCCTTTAATAGTTTTGTATATTTTAGCACAGTAAGGTGCATTAGGGCTTATTTAATTGAGGCAGTACATCGCGACAATAGTTTTGCTTGACACGAAAATCGTTAGTTAATTTTTAAAACCGTAAAAAATAATTACCTGCCACTGTAGTATTTATTACCAGAAAATACGATAGGGCAATCGTGAGCACTTGTGCATAGCAGCCCACAGCAGTTTGTTTCCGATCAGTAGAGTTAACTGACGGAATTATTGAAGTAACCCATGCGGCCACAGTGCAAGAAAATTGTTCTAAAAACAAACACGACGTTTGTATCGCCGTATCATCCATCGTTGCTGCATCGAGCTGCTTCAACAGAGCGTCGATGCATTACATTTCTAAAATTCTTTTTTGAAACTCTCAAGAAATTGAATTGTTCTAATTTAATATGCAGGAATTTACAGTAGTGAAAAACTAATTTACTTCTTTTAAACATAACATTTTCGTTTTAATGACAATAAAGATATGTTCACCCAAGCGTTTGTTCGAAAAGCGTATTTCAGAACATCATGCAACAAATTAACTAGCGAATCGAGATAATAGAGTTAATTCTTGATTGGCACTCCACCTTCATTTCTATCAGTATTTTCTGTAGAGTATTTATACTGCCCACAAGTGATTCCTAACCAAAAATTACTTCGGAAATTGAAAATATAATTACGAGAATTGTTACGATTCGATGCAGTGTATAATATTTGTGTATAAAAATTATGCAAGTATAATGAGCTTCAATGTTGCTGAGAATTAATCAGATTGATTAAATAAGTGAGAAATTACTTTATGTTAGAGGTAGAAGATTCTGCTTAATGAGTTAAATCAAGTTACACAGAGTAAGCAAACTATACATCAGCAACAAAGTTTTTTCAATAAATATGAAAGTTACTTGTACTTGCATGTTAGCTAACTCTCACATAAGGCATTTTGAGACCAGCTTAGACAAAACTAATTTTTAACCCTGATGCTGATTAACTGGTCAAATTTTTAAGGCTTCGTGTGAATCCACCCATAAAAAGTGTGTAAGTGCTGGTAAAAATAATTTGCACGGACAACCACGTAAGTTCTATAGGAAAAATTATTCTTTTATGTATGTTTTGTAACCTTTTGTATTTTATTTATATCATTAGTGAACAAAGTACGTTTTATTAATATCTCAGGAAATGAACCGCGCGCTCTGTTTGAATTTTGCTGATGTTATTATTAACTTCGTTTCCTTCTGCATCATCCTCGCCTAATTCCAATTGATGAACTTGTTGAAAACAGCAACCAGTCCCCAGGACTCATCAATTTTTGATTTCCTAAAAATAATACGGAATTATGTTCAGGATTCATGCGTATAAATACACTTTTGGTTTGATAATTAATTGTGGTAGACAATGTCGCACTAAAAATGAATGGGCTTACCCTCAAAATTCTTTCTCTGAATCAATGTTTTGAAAGAAAATAGTTTTTCATTTTAAGGGACTCCTCAGTATTGAATGAATATTCATATAAAATCAAAATGAAATCGCAATGGAAAAATAAAGGATGAAATTAATTTTTTTCGATTACAACTCATGAAATACAAAATTTGAATCTTAAAAAAATGTATTAATAATTTTTTATACATTTTCTTCCGTCTCACACCTGACATAACTATCCTTTAAGACACATTATTCTCATAATTGAATGATTTTTTCGTGATTTGAAATCGGCGTAATTTGAGCTTATTTTCTGATGTGATATTGCTACTTAATTAAGTTGTAGGGCTTTTAAAAGGTTTTGGTGTCATTGGCACTCTAGCGCCCGCTTTTTTTGCTTTAGAAAAATCAGCGAAATATCGCAAGATTTTTTGTGGCAAAAGCTGCTTACAGTTGCCTCAAACACTTTATGTTTTTCCTGGTTTTAACACTTGAAATGTACATTTTTCGAATGGCAGCAGGCAAGTAGAAACGCTCGTCAAATTTTGACAGGAGAATTACAACTACAATTCCAGGAAATATTACGCATATCACTTCTCTGTATTTCAGCTTCATCAATAAAGCAGAAAATAGTTTTCATTCTCGTTGTTTGAAGTTTTTTCTCTGATCAGACACTGGAACTTCTGTCTTTAACGGGAAGTAATATATTTCAAAATAACTCTTTCTCCCTTTTTAACAAATTTTCTCGGTATGCTTACAATTAAGATAACAGTTTCTCTGTAGAACGGATGGGGCGATTCAAAATATGCTCAATGTACAAAAAGACCACTCAATAAAGGCGGTGAAGCTATACAATTATTTCAGTCTAGATTGCTTCCACAATAAACATTCACTTGATCATTGAGATGGATATACACAGCGAAGCAAAGATGCATTGGCAAAGAGTCACCAGAAGAAAGCTTAGAGCATTCAGAGTTAATCATGTGGCTAAAATACTCATGAAGTAAAGCCTTCTTAAGCTGGGTTTTTTTGCCTCATCTGAGCATTAGTAAGTTTCTTTAAATCTTGCTGGACCTTGGGACATGAATTCAAGTTTGAGTATCGTAGACTAATTTTAGGTCATCACTTCTTTCTCCCTATTATTATAACTCTCATTATGATTATGAGTCTTTAATGTTATGAACGATATTTATTACAAGCCTTTAGTGGCCATAAAAACGGTTAAAATCGCGCTGATATTTAAGGTTGTGTAATTTAAAATTTTAATGGCTAAAAAACAAACACACGATTGCACACATTCACGTCTCCGGCGACTCATACGCTCGCTTTGACATGTAGTTATCAAATTGAATTTCAACTTTCAGCTTTAGAATTTGAAAATATGACAAATTCAGTCACAGCTGTCACGGCTTTTCCTCCTCAGCTTTCTTTTGACGATATTTTACGAAGTGTCATACGAAGAAATCGATCGTTAAAAGTCTAGTTCATTTCTTACTAAAAGTGACTGACTTTTGCAATAAGATGTGTTCAAGAACAAATATTGAAATTTCATATTCTGAAAGAAATTTTTCTTACACGTTGAATAACGTGGAGAATAACATGTTATCGTGTTTTGGTCAAAAAATAAATGAGTTGGAAATAAAAGTTATCTGTATGAAACATACCTCATTTACTAAACTTCAGAAACAGATATCTGCTCTAATGCATAGGCCAGAGAACACTGCAGTATATAAAGCACATCTACGTGCAAACAACAGTGCGACACAATCAACGCCATAAATACCACATGCTCAAATCTTCTATTAGCATCTCTTGAAGAAAGGGATAGGATAAAACGTCTCTGATAGAATTTGATAACAACTCATAAATAAATGCATTTGTTTCTCTTAAACGTTTATTAATAAGTTACCACAGACTTAGCCCAAGTTTTAACAAGTCTTTCTGGTAGGGTTGGATGCCTTCTTGACAAAGGTTGCGCCTAGAAATGCAGAGTATTTTTCATTTTCTTTTCTATATGAAAATAAAAATAAATGAATCGAGGAAGACATGGTTGGGGTGTTTGCAACCGACCACGCTCGCCGAATAGAGCAGTTTCTAGACCTTCGGATCGTTTTCGAACACTCGCTAATAAACCAATCTAGGTCATCAGGTCGAGATCCAAAGTTGGATTACGAGAACATATGACTTACCGAGCGAAATATCAGAGAACAAAAACTGCACACACATGTTTTTAAAGGGATGGTTTTTAAATGAGGCGATCAACAAGGAGTTTGTCACAAAGAAGGATAGGGACTGGTTACTAGCTCGCTACCGATGAAGCTTATCGTTTCAATTCAATAAAACAAGATGCAAATTTTCTGTAAACTCTACCAGTCTTTGTGTGTCCTCCATTGTCGAATAGTAAACCAAACACAAAAGAATTAATATTGAAATAAATTTTTTCTTCTACGCAACTACCATCGAACCAAAATGAAATTTCTATAAATGAAAAGTATGGTAGAGGAGAGAAAAAATATTTGACATTGATTTCAATGATAATTAACACGTAGAAGTGAAGGAACAACAGATTGAGGACGTTCAGGCAATTTGCGCATTTCCAGCCTTTCAAAAAACTGAAGATAATTCCCTTAAATACAAGCAACGCGGTCAAGACAAATTAGCGAGGCAAAAGTACCTGAGAATTTCACAAACTGCCAGACTCAAACTGGCGAGAACGACTCTCTCCAAACATCAACGACTTCGAAAAGATGGACAAGAGTCTAACATAAAATTACATGCTGAGTTGGCCGCAGCGATGTTTTTTAAGCCGTATTTTTCAAACAACACCAGTTGCTCAACTTCATCATATAGTTCGGATGCAGTGATTTTCTGTCGTTGAAAAAATTAAATAAAATGAAAACCCCTGAAGTACGTTTCTTCGTTAGTATATCGAATTGTATTTCTTCATATTGTGCGAATGTGCTCACGTTGGTTTGAGATGAAGACAGCTGGTGCATGTATAACATGTGTGAATCGATGGTCCAAAAAATTATTTTAATGCTCACTTATGAAATATTTAATTTTTAATTAAAATCAGTTTTGCATCAATATTTTATTGCTTAACTTGCATTGAAGAAACTAATATTGAAAGCGAAGCTCCTATTTGAGTAAATCGAAGCACTCAAAGAGCATTTTAAGTGTTGTTTCCACAAAGAAACTGAAGTTAACTCAATAACTCAAACTAAAATTTGATTAAGATTCTCAATTTATCTTTACAAACAATTAATGTTTCAAATGTTTTTTGAAGTCACAAAAATGTGATGGTGCATTACCAGCCTCAATATTCATAACTGTTCAATAGCATTCAGCTCGTACAAAAAATCCAAAAAAGGGATGGCAAAAAGCATTTATTTTTTGCAGTTATGAGTCAAAGATAATCAATAAGTATTGACGTATCACAGTGTTCTCAGACACGATAGATGGCATTTTTATTCTTCTTAGCTGATCCGAAAGTCAGTAGTACATTTACTCATATGATAAATGTATATTGCTATTTTCTTGTACTGTGCAAGTCGTACCTTAATCACTCACCATCATTATACGTACTCACACCAAGATTTATACGGGTAAACTTCAGAAGTTACCATGTTATTCTATGAGGTAACGATATATTTTTACAACCTCAGCTCACTAATATTTTGAACTGAAACCGTGCGAACTACTATCGTATTTAACTTTCCTCGTTTATTCGCCATTAATGTCATTCGTTGTTTTGAAATTCTGTTGGGGGAGAACGTGCTCCTTTGCCTTCCTAAGTCACAATAAAAGTCCCGTTCATCTAAAAAATAAAAGATTCTAAATTTCCTTTATGACTTTTTCGACCATACGAAACAAGTCGAAATTATTTCGTCTAGCTTTGTACAGTTGTACGAAAGCCTTTTTCTTTTTTTTTTATCCAAATGAGATCGCAGCAACACTCAAATTCTGCAGCTCGTAGAAAAAGCTCCACCCCATACTAATATTGCGGCAACTTTCCAATTCCTAATCTAGAAAAAATGTTTCACCCCATATTAAAGTTGCAGCAATACTCAAATCGTGCAACTGTGGGAAAAATTTCCTTTCCACTGATTACGATTGATTTTTTCGCATGTTCTTGCACGAAATACGATGGAATCTTTCTGAATGTCATTTGCACATCTGGGGGCTCATTGCTAACGACACAATAAATATTCACACTCACAATCAATATCAACCTCACCTTTCATCAAAACTTGAATTCACTGATTTACATTTATATGATCGTCCTTACTATTCTGTTAATTCAAAAAAATATACCCGTAAGACTGAATATTTAAAACAACTAAATGTTTCACCAAAAAGTTTCATGAAAAACACACGCTTCAGAAACGTGATGCTCGCGTGCTGTGGGTTTGAAGTGTACCGGAAAATACGCGCAATTTTGAGTTATTTTGCGTTAAATTGTTTTACTTCGAGGAAAATTCTGGGGTGTTAATTATGAGTTGAAGTAATTAAGGAATTGTGGCTATCAAAATATTTTGAATTTCTATTGAAAAACATTCCGGCGCTCGTGCATGTGTTTTGGAATTGTTAAAATAATTTTTTCTGTTAAAAACTTATTTTGAATTAATGAAAACTGATTGCGGTCATTTGCATAACAGCTTTTAATCGTGAAAATTTTTGCGCGAGTCATTGCAACTTTAGTCCTAATAAAGATTGTTCAAATACCAACACATAGACTAAGATATTACAGTAACAGTTAATCTAACTATGTAGTTGCCACATAAAATCTACACGAAAGTAACAATTAGACTCTTAAGAAACTACTGATTGAATCTGCTTTACCATTACCGCGTAATGTCCGATTTGAGGCTACGGCTGAAATGGTACCTGAATATGAACTATAAATTGTGGATATTTTTAGAAACGAAACTTTTTAAATTTTACTCCATAATAAGACTTTCCAAAATAATTTTCTTCGTTGGTGGTTGCAAATTATTTTACAATAGCTTATTCAATAATTTCACAGAATATTCTTTCAAGACATAGGAATCATTAGATTCTTTAAGAATAAGTTATACGCTGCACTGTAAGTAGTACATGACACTTTAACATTTCAACGCATCACTAAACCTTAATATTACAACGTCCAAAGTGTAACAACAGTTTTTTTAACAACAACAATGGTATATTTTAATAGAAGAAATATACTGAGGTAGTGGCTTCCAACTTTTCATTAATTTCAGAGGAAGTCGCTTGATAAACCTGGACAATGAGATCTGAAATACAATACCTCAACGAGTACACATGACTTAAATGTTTCACTATAAAATATTCGATTTATCAAATAATTCAAACGTTACACAATATTACTTGAAACATCAGAAAGTTTAAACGTTTCACCATAAATTGTTCGATATATTAGGAAATTTACACGTTTCACCATAAATTATAAAATATGTTAGGGATTTTAAGTAAATCTGAACGGGTCAGTAGTTTGCTTAAGTCGCAACTTGATTAAAGTTTTAAAGTTTTAAGTTTGCATGCCTTAGTTGACCTGTAAGTGTAAGAACAGGAAGTTGGAAGCCACTGGACAACAAAATTTTAATTTTATTCTGCAACAACTTTAGCAGCGCGACTACTCTCGTCAACTAGGAACACCAACTTTCAGGAGCACTCATACTCGTCTAAACAAGCGTCTTATCTTTAAGTTTCATTCTCTATCACTACAGGACTGACCTCACAGCAAATGCAGCAAACATGCTCAGCCTACAGCTTTCTATACTGACTACAAACCAACGACATAATGTAAGATGAGTCATTTAATGATTTGGTTGATTGAATAATCCTCACAGAACGTCCATAATGTCATTTTTCTTTGATTCAGAGAAACAACAAACGATTGATCGAGTTAGTGTTTTGAAACTTCCCTAACGTCAATTCTTACTTTGATTTGGAGAAACAATAAATGATTGATCAAGTTATACTTATAAAGAAAACATAATGCCAATTCTCACTTCGATATAGAGACGCAACAAAAACGTTGATTGATGATAAATTTTCCTTGGTCTTGTGCCCAAGAGAGCAATGGGAACATAGACACTCATGAGACGATCTGCCGAGCAATACATTCGTATAGCTTCTTCATTGAGAATCAGGTTGTAGAGCTATGTAGATGGGCTTTGTAATGGCACAAGTGCGAGGTGTGAGTATACAGAGAACGTCGATTTCAGTTAGTGATATTTTTTGACGCAAATCAAAGCTATGTTCGTATTCTGAGATGATAACTCAAAACGTGACTTGTGATGTGTCATTTTTTCAAAGTTAATCAACTTTCCCAGAGGAATCGCGCAGTTTTTGACTACAGGGTGTAAATTACCTTATGCAACCTACGCTCGTCATTCCCTCTGTCACTTGGCTTGCTCTAAAATAAAGCTTCGTGACCCTTGCGCTTTACTAAAGAGATATCAGCAAAAATCCTCACTCCTTGACGTTCGTAGTTAATTTTTAGAACTTTCGTTGTTGAATTCAAAAGTTCAACATACCTAGTGAACTCCTTGATGAGAGCTTGTTTTACTGACGAGCTTTGAGCACCGTTTTCATATCATCGAGAGCTCTCTCGAGACTGCGGCCGAAGTCCAGAGTTGAGGTAGATTCACAGGAGTTCCATGCGGAGAGGCAGAAGACGATTGTCTCGGGGTGGGGGTTGTACGACGCTCCGTAGCCGTCAGGACAAACTGGCCCGTACCCCATCCAAGAGTCGGACAACGTTGGGACCTGTTAGTATAATGAAAAAATTGGAACATCTAAACACGTTACAGAGTTAAACCAATCAGGTTTGAACTTAACGATGACAAAAAACGATTTGCCTATCTTTCTTGGAATTTCAAAACCACGTAACGTGCTTGAAGCAGTCAGTTTTGAGCTTAACGTTGACAGAAAAGGTTTTGCCTATTTTCTGGATGGCCTTAATTTTAATGGGCTTTACGGATTTGAGACACTGGGTTTGAACTTGGCGTTGACTGAAAACATTGGGCCTATTTTTCGGATAGTCTTAATTTTAACGGTTTTAACGGACTTAAAAGAATCGGGTTTGGAGTTGGCGTTGACAGAAAACGTTGTGTTCTATTTTTCGGAAGATCTTATTTTTGCTGAAAATAAATAAGACCTATTTTACCTCTGCAAACACCCAGTGGTATATATTTAAACCTGCTCACCTCGATTCACGACCTTTATCACCACCACTGGTACTTATAAAAGTTTAGGCGATGAGCTGATGTTTCTTACCTGACTCGTGGAAAGTCGGAAGTGGTTGCTGACTTGATACGATGAGTGGTTGAATATATCAGGAGTTGGAAGCCCCATTTCCTTGGCTACTTCTCTCAGGCCCAGAAGGTGATTGTCGATGCCGCGACCCAAAATATTGTTCACCATGATTTCAGTTTGGGTTTCAAGAGCAACCTTGAACTTCGCCAAACGATCTTGAATCTGTGATCAAATACGACAAGAATGGCTGTATCTGTACTTATTTGGTAGTTAAGTTTATTCTGCATTGAGACATCATCAAGTTCACAATAGCCATCTTAAATTGCATTGACTATGTTTTTCAAAGTGATAACTCTTTCCACGATGTAATCAAGTTCATGCTCTGATCTAGTGAAGTTCTTTTTTGAGAACCTCACTACTCACAGGCCAGTTCAGCCCCATGGCCTCACACACTACTTACAGGCCATGGCCTCACACCCTCGCTACTCACAGGCCAGTTCAGCACCATGGCCTCAAACCCTCACTACTCACAGACCCGTTCAGCACCATGGCCTCACACCCTCACTACTCACAGGCCAGTTCAGCCCCATAGCCTCACACTTACACTACTCACAGGCCATGGCCTCACACCCTCGCTACTTGCAGGCCCGTTCAGCACCATG
>JACJUY010001133.1:103688-142618 GCA_014220935.1 Platorchestia sp. MABIK
ACCTCACACCCTCACTACTCACAGGCCCGTTCAGCACCATGACCTCACACCCTCGCTACTCACAGGCCCTTTCAGCACCATGACCTCACACCCTCACTACTCACAGGCCCATTCAGCACCATGGCCTCACACCCTCACTACTCACAGGCCCATTCAGCACCATGGCCTCACACCAAGCCAACACTTCAGGTGTGTTGGCCCTGATGGCATCCACGCGACCGTGACGGAAGCGACGAATGCTCGCAGACTCGTAGGTGCTCGTTAGGTGACTCTGCGTCCTACGTGCAGAGGGTCACGTCAAGATCTAAAGCTAATGCACTTTAAATTTAAATTCTATTTGGGTGAATAATTGGGGTGTGGTTGTCGTAAAAGTTTCCTAAATTGTATCTGCGCTAATAAACTTAGGTTTATTAAAAATTTAAAAGCGAAGAATAAAATTCTAAACATTTTTGGAACGAACATTTGCACACATTCTAAACATTTATCGTGTTTCATCAGCTGAAACACGATATGAAATAAATTTGATTAATTACAGATACAAACGGTTCACGAGATAGTAATAAACTAAGTAGAAATGCACAATGGAAAAGAACTAGATGTATCATTCAGAGCTGGTCTACCCTTTAAAATATGCAGCGATTCTAAAATGCGGACGTCACTAAAATTTGACCCCTGACCTATGATTGAGAAATTATTATTTGCGATTAGTGAATTACAGTTACCGGCGTGAATACGGATTGCAGAATAGGGTGGTTGTCCTAGCCTTGATCCTGTGCGGTAACTGACTCCCCTATGCTCTGCGATCCTCTGTCACAGGATACGACCGTTGCAACCGATGTACCTGGATGTACACTGTGCACAACTGTATTCATAAGCAACTGAGGATCGCATCGCAATGGGAAGTTTTTCCTTGAAACTGAAAAACCATCTAATACAAACGTTGTTGACAAAAATCACAAGAAATTTAATGTTGAAAAATTTAAGCACAAGAGATTTTAGCTCTTTAAGTTTCTCAGATTGAGCACCGAAATATGGGAGAGACTTGTAAAGCTTTTCAGTAGGGTCATTGGTGGACGGAAGACTATTAAGCTTTTTGGTCAAAAAGTGCTTCAGCTGGGACTCTATTAAAGTTACCGGATATCCATTGTTAAAGAAAAATTTCTTAAGAGTTTCAAACTCAAAAATGCATTACAGTAAAATTGGATGAAATTAGGAAGTGACGGTTTAAAAGAGTCTTGATGCTATTCAATTTGAATTTAAAGGTACAAAAACTAAAAAAACTCAAACCTAGTCCAGAGAACGTTGTTTTCCTATAAACGGATGTTTGAAATCTACCATTCACTCAACTAACAGTTACCGCACAGGATCAAGGCTAGGACAACCACCCCATTCTGCAATCCGTATTCACGCCGATAACTGTAATTCACTAGTTGCAAATAATAATTTCTCAATCATAGGTCAGGGGTCAAATTTTAGTGACTTACGCATTTTAGAATCGCTGCATATTTTAAGGGGTAGACCAGCTCTGAATGGTACATCTAGTTCTTTTCCATTGTGCATTTCTACTTAGTTTATTACAATCTCGTGAACCGTTTGAATCTTTAATTAATCCAATTTATTTCATTTCGTGTTTCAGCTGATGATGGGATTTATCCCGAAACGTTCGTTCCAAAAATGTTTAGAATTTTATTCTTCGCTTTTAAATTTTTAATAAACTTGCGTTATCGCCAAGCAAAAGATGAGCTTTCGGTGTTTCATGTTTGGATGAAAACCCAAGTCATAATAATGTAATGTTTTTCATTTTAAATCTAAACCCAATTTGAATGAATTGTTTGGAATTCCCATAAATTATGTCTGCTCCAATGAATTTTAGGTGTTTCATGTTTGAGGAAAAATCCAAGTCATAACAACTAAATTGATCAACAATTTTCAAAACTTATTTGTGCGACTACGGTTTGTTTTGAGTTCGTGGAATTTGTTCCAGTACTTCAACAATGTTATGGTTAAGATAAGGCTTAGTGTTTTCAGTGTATGGCAATCCTTGGATAGGTCTAGGATAGGTGATGTTTTCCATGGCTCTATGGGGCTAATAATATGTAAAATTATTCAACGGTTTGAAAAAAGCATGAGATCATAGACGAACGATACTTTTCATTAACAATTTCGATATAATTATCCCCGTGGTTGGAATAACTAACCAATACATTGGTATCAATATTATCGCTAGTGAAATAACCAACCCATTCCCAGGTATCAATATTATCATTAATGTACGAAATAACCCCGTACGTTACTATTAATATTATCCATTGGGAAATAAATTATCTCATACGTCAGCATCAGCATATTAAGAAACACTTTAATTCTGGGCATTTTTAACTGATTTGTGTTTTTGAGATTGTGTTTTGTCCATGACTAAAATTGTGTTATGCATCCTGTTGTGTTAGTAAGATTTGTTGGTATCTTAGTACACAGTCGTGTGTTTTTGAGTTGTGTGCTCGTGTGTGGTGTTGTGTATTTGGGCCCATGAGCTGTGTGCTATTTCAAGCGGCGAGAAGACTGGCTGTCTAAGGGCCCATAAAACACGAGGGCAAAGGTTGAATTAGGGTGAGGAGAGATCATCACTGTGTGTTTGGAACAGCGATAAGCGGAGCTCGCACCACGAAGCATAAACTTCTACAAAAAATACACCAAGAAAATTTAGGTGCCAAATGCTAAAGGTTAAAAAAAAAGGGGATTTTAGACTTTGAACTTTAACACTTAAGGGGAAGGAAATTCGAGCACCAGAGCATCCAATCGTGACCGCTATGCTGGAGAATATAGGAGGAGCTAACCGAACACCTCTAACACTCTTAATGTGTGATTGGTTCCTTCATTGAGGGGGTTGGAAAAAGAACAGATCCACAAGAAAAATCTTGCTCGAGAGGGAAGGCAGTTCTACCGAAGAGGCCGTGACGCGAAGTACACCTTGTTAATGTAAATTAATGAGGGGGCACGACCCTTATGTCTCGTGACAAGTATTATCAGCAGTAATATAAATAACCCCATACCTTAGGATCAATATCAGTATTGTAAATAACCTGGGGATCATATGGACATCAGCATAGTAAATAACTTGAGGATTAATTTCGAAATCAGCACAGTACCTAACCTGAGGATCAATTTTGAGGTCTGCATAACAAATAACGTGAGAATAAATTTTGAGATCAACATAGGAAAAACTTGATCAATATTATCTTCAGAGAAGTACTCGTAAGTAGCCACACCATTAGGTTGTCTATGTCAGTACAGTAAATAACCTGAGGACCAACATTATCATCAGAGAATGACTCATAAATGGCCTCAGCATTTGGTTGTACATGCCACTTGCTTACCTGAAATATGCGAGCTGCAGCGCGAGCTGGATGAAGGCGTCAGGAGAACACTTGCTCTTCTTCATGAAGTTGCGACCAAAGCCTGTGTAGCGCAAGATCCTGAAGTCCAAATCTTCCACCAGCCTAGAGGTAAAATCTCGTCAACTAACGGTTGCACACTTGCGTTTAGATATAGAAATTGAGATTGGGAAACTGAAATCCTATGTTGTGCACACACATTCTATCTGTAGAAGTTAGTAAGAGCGAACTGTATTTTTTACATTTTTGTTTTCTAATCACCGATAGTACGTGGAGCCTGTGTCGTAAATCGGTGAAAAGTTTCGCCTTGTATCTCACAAAAAACAGTGATCATCTATCCTAAGTGTACTTAAACTACAGCACTTCCACTACTTCTATTCACTCGTTTGAAAACTTCCTTCCTCAAACTGATATCCCTCAAACTAGGCCATTCGTTCCATTATTTCTTTTGGATCCAGTCCCAGAGAAACTACATAAATAAAAGTAAAAGCGATTTGAGAAATGAAATCTGTAGCTCTGCAAGTAATTCCCTGCAAGATGGACCCTCGCCACACACAACAGTAGATGGCATGGGATGAAAATTGGGGACCAGGTGATATCCTTAAGCTGCTCCACTGAGAACAAATGACCCACAAAAATTCTTTGATTTACGAGCGCATTTTTCAGACGAAGTCAGAAACAAAATCCTAATTCACTACGATAATTAGTAAATAATGTACCTGAATGAGATAATGATAATCATTGAGGTGTTTTGCGGATAACTTATAAGAAGATGCTTTAGTAACAAATAACGAATGCTTCTTTTAAAACAGGACACGTCTGAAGCACATTTGTGGAACGCATCCTAACCAACAGAGCTCAAGAGAGGTAAGCTTATCAAATTTCCGTCGTGCTCAAGCATTATTTTCATCATCCGATCTCCCTCCGTTCGCAAACGCTGGCAACCCACAATCAAGCCAGATCATTGCAAGCAGCCCCATTCAATGTGGCAAGTTATGACAGGAGTTACTTTACAGTCGTGCTTGACCAACTGTCTACCGTCTAGATTGACCAACTGTGTACTGTCTAGATCTGTAATCACCTGTCAACATTGCAAGCAGCCTCCTCTATGCGGCGAGTTATGACAGGAGTCACTTTCCACTCGAGCTTGACCAACTGTCTATTCTCCGGAGCTGCAGCTGTCTTCACCACTGCCTCTGACTCTTCCAGCTCTGCCGAGTCAGAAATGGTCTCGAGCAGAGTGGTCTCCGCAACATCACTCAGTGCGTGCAGCACCTGCTCCACCAGCTGGATCACCACGATGCCTTCCGCAGCTGAGTGCTCGTAGCACAACCCGCACCAGCCGTCTTGCGTCACGACGAACTGTAATGACGTACATCTCATTTAACATGTTTACAAGCCAATCTTATAACAATGATTTTTTGTTGTTCGATTTCAGATATTCCTGATCAAACGTTAGAGCAGAAAATTTTTATAGCGCTATCCCAAATATTCCCAAGCAAATCTTGATGCTAGAAATCTTGATGCTAGAAATCTTGATGCTAGAAATCTTGATGCTAGAATGATGCTAGATCTTGAAATCTTGATGCTAAATCATAGTCCCGTTAATATAAGATCTGACCTGCACAGTTTTATCAAACCATCTGTTGCCGGAGTTGTGGAGGGAGCCGCCCCCATGTAGCATCTGGTGGCCAGCGTTGACTTCGTCGCGCAGGCTTTCCTGAAAAATAAATTAATCATCAATCCTCCGTCTGTTAATATAATTGTGCACAACCTACGAGCAGTGTTCCTTGTTTTTAAATTCCTAATAATAGATATTATAATAACAGAAATATTTATACCTATTACGTACTTCATCTAAATGGGTCAAAATAAAATTCATTCGTTAAAATATCGATCGTTCCGTTTCTTCGCTTGAAATATGAAGATAATAAAATGATGAAAACAGTCTTACATGTGCATTTTTTTATTTTATGACTTGTAATTTTTTTAAAGAAAGGTCTGGGTTAGGAAAAATTGAAGAAGAAGAGAAAGAATGAACTTTATGACATAATAGCTCGTATTTAATTGCATTTAGAGAACTTTCTTGCAATGTTTCTCACTTCCCATCGGCCAATGGGTATTGCCCTTCAAAGAAGGAGGAAGAAAGAATCATGCTGTCTATCAAAATCTCTACAGTGCACGTCCTAAAAATAGCTCAAGCAAAATGAGCCTGGGTATTACAATAGTGTGCGTGAGGTTTGTGCTCTACCACCGCGCGGAAAATATTGAGGAGGACTTCCATTAACTTCAATCGAAATTTTGAATTGACCGCAAAAGCAGTTCACTTTAGCTGCATAACTCTCAACTTTGATTGTCACAACGAAGAGAAATGATGTAAATTGCTGTAAACAGTCAGCAAACAAATCAATTTTGCAAGCTCAAATCTGAGCGATATAATTATGCTTTCACAAAATTTCTTGCCGAATTACAGTTTTATATCACTGCATAATAATAATTTTTTCATTTTAATGTTTTTTTTTATTCATTCATTTTTTCCATTTTTCAAGGATTCAAATTCACACACTTGGTGGATTCCGTGCTCCTTAAAGCCGTCTAATACGCTCGGCCCCTATGTCCCCATTCGGTGTTTCGTGAAGTATTTCAAAACAGTCATTTCCCTCGTTGCCCTCTCCTGCGCAGCTAAATGCCCAAATTAAAATCTAGATGTTATTTCTTCATAATTTTTTCCCTAAAAGCCATGATTTTGACACTGGCCTTTCACGATAGACTTTTCCTGCTGTGGAGTGGGTGGTTCCCCTCTCCTGCGCAAACAAAGTGCTGAGATCTACATCTAGATCTAATTCAGTATGGATCAAAATTTTATTAAATAAGCCCTGTTTTGGCCACTCACGACAGATTTTTCCTGCTGCGGAGTGGGTGGTTCCTCTTTCCCGCGGAAGTACAGTGACCAGGCTTTCATGTAGATCTAATTCAGTCAGGATCAAAATTTTATTCTATTAGCCCTGTTTTTGGCCACTCACGTATCAAAATTTCAACCCATAAGCCTTCTTTTTGACACTGGCCACTCACGATAGACTTTTCTTGCTGCGGAGTGGGCGGCTGAGCGCCCGCCGTGAAGCTGCTCTGCCGCTTGGACAGCGTCGCCTTGTGGCTGGTGCGCGTGGTGAGGTTGAAGCGCGGCGGCAGCGGCTCGTCTATGCACAGCGTCAGCGTGCTCGTCTCGAGCACCTTCAAGTTGCTCAAGTTGCTCGGTTCTGCAACCAATGCGTCAGTAATATTATTAATATTGATATAAATCTCAGTATTAGACATTGTTGTTTTAATTAGCCTAGTATTTGACAATGTTGTTGCTCATGGTCCACAATTTGAAAATGTTGTTTTTTAAATGCGTCAGTAACGTTATTTTTAAATGGGTCAGTTATTTGAGAATGCGGCTTTGAATTGGTCAATGTGTGAGAGAATGTTATTTGAACGGGCCAGTATTTGACGATGTGATTTTACATGAGCCAGTTTTGACCATGTTGTTTTATATGGGTCTGAATTTTATATTTCATTTGTAAAGTCACTGGAGTAAAATTTGTAGTTTTTGTTACGCTTTTCAACATATCGGTTGATTTAAGGAAGCTCACCGCTGACGAGAATTTGTCTGTTCTGAGCCCAGGTCCGCCTGTGGTCACCAGTCATGATGCCGATGGCGGGCGGGTCCGGCCCTTCATATTCCTCCACCTCCATGACGACGAGCTGCAGTTGCTGCTGTAGCTCCTCCGTGGTCATCGGCACTCCGTCCACCACCACGTCGATGCGAAACATCTGTGTGACCAGCCTTGCTTAGAATTTCATGCTACAGAACGGAAACTAAAGTCACCAGCCTTCCTTAGAACTTTATGCTACAGAACGGAATCTAAAGTCACCAGCCTTACTTAGAACTTTATGCAACGGAACGGGAACTAAAGGCACCAGCCTTACTTAGAATTTTCTGCTACAGAAGGGAAACTAAAGTTGCCAGCCTTACATAGAATTTTGTGCTACGGAACAGAAACAAAAGTCACCAGCCTTACTTAGAATTTTATGCGACAGAATAGAAACAAAATAGAGTAAAACCGAACCGAATAAATTGTTGACGTTTGGTACTGTCAAGAATTTATTAGACTCAGCCATTATTCAAGAATTTTTCTTGGAACGGGTCGCATACTTTCCTCTCTCTCCCATTCTGCAATCGAGATCTTTGTTTGTAATTCAATCATCATCTTCAAATAAATCATTTCTATACTCTGTGTACCACAAATAACCTTTGAAATCTTTATTCATCTCCACTTATGAGCCTAACGTAAATAAAGACTTGAGTGCAGACAAACTACATTGCTTCAATCTACTGATATATTTCGGTGCGTGTGTGTTGGAAAGTATGCGAAGCAAAATATCATCATGCTATTACATTTTCACACTTCTTAGGAAAGCTGCAATTTAATTTCGAACTGTTAAGTTCAAAGTTTTCTAAACTCTGCTACTTACAACCTTACTTAACATGAGACTGCTGGACATACATGTTGGTCAAGCGGCAGTTAATGTGTCAACTGTTCCAACAACGACATTGATTTTGAAATACTTCAAATAATTCACACTTTCGAGAAAATCACTGGCTACTTCTTAGATTCTTTTTATTAAAAAACCGATCCGTGAAACTGTTTTTCTATCGTACATGATTACGCATGAAGACGACGATGTGTTGGTTGGAGAGCGGGGCGTCCGCGAAGGACAGGAGCTTGTCCCTTGGAATGCCGGGGCGGCGATGGGAGGTGAACACGCGGGAGTATTGCTGCATGCACATCGGCTGGTGGCGCTCCCGCGCTGAGCAGCGGTCTACATCCAGGTCACCGCTGCACTCAAAAACAGTGAAAAATCTGAACTTTCTCTCCATTTCATGTTAGCGTATCTACTCTACAAGATCCAACTATATCAATCTGGACCTGAACACCAGAAATGCTCCCGTGCTGAGCAGCGGTTTACGTCCATGTATCGCTTTACTTTTCAAATACAGTGAAAAATTTGAATTTTTTCTCCATTTCATGTTTCATTTGCATTATATGTTACCATTTCTACTCTACAAGCTATTACTACATCAATCTGGACCTGAACACCAGAAATGCTCCTGTGCTGAGCAGTGGTCCACGTCCAGGTCACCGCTGCACTCATCAAACACAGTGAAAATGTTAATTTCTCTTTATTTCATATTAGCCTATCTGCTTTATGTCACCGCTGCACTCATCAAACACAGTGAAAAATCTAAACTTTCTCTCCATTTCATGTTAGTGTATCTACTCTACAAGATCAAACTATATGAATCTGGACCTGAACACCAGAAATGCTCCCGTGCTGAGCAGCGGTCTACGTCCATGTCACCGCTGCACTCATCAAACACAGTGAAAAATGCGAACTTTCTCTTCATTTCACTGCTGCCATCAAACAGGGAAAACGAGAACTTTTTCGTTTCATGTTAGCCTATCTGCTTTACATCACCGCTGCACTCAACAAGCGCATAGTGAAAAATGTGGACTTTTTCGCTATTTCGCGTTAGCGTATCTGTTTTACACTTTAGAACTATGATGATCTGAATGTGAACACCCGAAATGCTCCCGTACTAGGCTACGGTCTACGTCCAGATCACCGCTGCCCATTTCAAACTGTTTAAAATGTGAACTTTCTGTCCATTGAACAAGGTAAATTTTACTCAGTTACCCAGTCCAATAAAAAGTTAAGGGCAAAAACCAAAGAAGTCCACATTGTTAAATATTGTGTGTGGTCAATTCTAAAAACGAACGTTTCGGGCCTTGCCCATAATCAGTAAAACTCTGCAATTATAAATAGAGACTTTAACATTCAAGATAGATAATTGCACATATTGTATATTACTAGAGATGTCAAAATACTGGTGATCACGGATGCAGTTGATCACGGTGATCACACTGCATACTCTATAAGCTGCATAGAAGTAAACGAGATAATGAATGCATTGCGTAACGGGACGTAGTGAAAAGCGCACCCCCAAGCTATAGCTGCTCAACCAGAAGCAAGGGATGCGCACTTTGCGTATCATTAAGATTGGGTTTGTTCTTATGGATATAAAGAGATTCAAGAATTCTAAGTTTGGTAACACTATTAACAGCCTTATAATTGAATAATAGGAATCTGAAATTCTAACGTCGCACTGTTTCTCTGCATGAGATCGTATGGCAGAGTGTGGAGGGTGACAAAGACGAGCCCCAGTTCTGTAACTTATTCCGACGTGTTCCGCCTGTCTTACACTTAATTAATGTACGGGTTGTTGAGCCGACACACGTAGATGCACAACGTGCACAACTGTATTTATGGGGGAGACTAGAACGGAGACGGGAATGAATTTTATCCTTATACGAGAAAAAAGTGTCCATTGTGAATGTGTTGACTAGGACGACTCTAAAAGACACATGAGGGAGAAAAGACGATAACAATAACAGTTTACGCTTCAATTGCTCTGACTGGTCACCAAAACGTTCGTTTTTAGAATTGACCACATGCAATTTTAAACAATGTGGACTTCTTTGGTTTTTGCCCTTAACTTCTGCCCATTACATGTTAGAGTATCTACTCTGCGAGATCAAACTCTTTCAATGTGGACTTAAAAACAGTCGAAAGGTCAGTGAAAAAGTCTGAAGTAGCTCAATAATAATAGTCTAACTACATACTATGTCAAACTATTGGAGTCGATTTAGGATGCTTGAAAATAGCTTAAGTGGGATGTTTCTATTGACCTAATTGTTGACGTAATCTATCAGGTTCACATTTTTGTGCCATGATTTTTCATATTTTACACCACTTGCAGAAAACTAAAATTCATTACAAAAGCTCGTTTCGAACACGTAGAAAGTTGTCCTCTAGCAGCATTTTGATTTCACCGTATAAAACTGGAGACACTGTTTCTATCTAGAATCGAATAAATTCACAAAAAAATTGTTTCACCCTCAAACGTTTCTAGTTTTTTATTAATTCTAATGGTGTCAAAAGAGACAAACAGTTTATTGAGAAATTTTTGAAAAGGAAATTATCGAATTTACTTATTCACTATAATAAATTCGAATTTCCTTAGCTATTTTCCCTCCCACCTTGCAACGGTTAAAAAGACGTACTGTGCAGAATTGCTTTAAGAATAAATTCAGTGTGAGCTTTCCACAACAAATCACACTACTTAAAATACTCCCTCCAACCACTACAGTTTTAGACCTAACACTTCCATATAAATTTGCTCTTGGTGTACATTTCTTCGTACCTAAAATCACGTAAACTATTCTCTCCAGGCAAAACAGCTTCAGCCCAGCACTCATGTATGTAGTTGCACACCTAATGTGGTTACCTAAAATATACATTACTTCTGAAACATACTGTATGTGTTAGTAGGATATGTACACCTGAAGCATACATCACTACTGCAAACGTGTGGTACATTTGCAAGCACGTGAACTATTCCATCAAGCCACCACAACCCCAGCATCAGCACTCACATGTAGATGCGCACTTGATGTGGTTTCTTACGACTGAAAACATACATCACCACTGCCAATAGATCTTTTATTTCCAATGTGTGTTTTTCTTACTGCTACAAACATACATCAATACGGCAAACGTACCATACATTTGCCAACACATGGACTATTCCCGGAAGCCACCACAGCCGCCGGCAGCACTCACATGTAGATAAACACCTGATATGTTTTCTATACTTCAAACATACATTACTACCGTAAACATACTTTTCAGTTATAAACACGTAAACTATCCCTGAAGCCACAGCTGCCGGCAACACTCACATGTAGATGCGCTCCTTCATCTCGAGAGCGGCGGTCACAAGCCTGGCAGCGAAGAAGGTCATGGCGGCCGAGTTGGGGAAGTGCTGCTGCGGGAACACCATGCCGGGGTTGCTGTTGCACGGCAGCGGCAGGGGGACGCTCAGGTACATGTCGTCCAGCCACCACTCGTAAATCTGGAAATTTTCATTCAATTTACAGACCAACTCGCGACAGTTAATTCCTATGCTTCGATCACGACAGTCGAAAAAACGTTGTGTCAGTTCAATTTCTGTGTTGAATTGGTGAAAAATAATGGCTGATAAACCTGGCAAATTTCAAAGAACTCTTGCGATTGTGAGTTATGCTTACTGTTTCAATTTTTTCATGTTCCAACTTACAAAACATCGACGTGGGAAGCGTGATGGATTGATGTTTAATAATGTTATAATTTCATTTGGAAACTGAGCCATAAGTAGAAGAACTGTTTTGTTAATTCGGTTTCAAAGCTAAAAGCACTTCTGACGCAAAGGTCTTTCAGTAGCTGCATTCATTAAGTAAGAATAAACATTCATTTTTGATGTTAAATGACGTCATACTTTTTACTTTCCCAACCCTGGATTCCCAAACGTTAAATTTACTTGCTTTTTACAGCGTTAGCTTTTCCTCGCAATTCACTAATTTAATTGAGAAATATCATAAACGTAATTACTCGCTCTTCATACGCTGATTCAGGCTCCCTGAACCTGCTCTGATCTTCATTGATTCTTTGGGATTTAAGTCCACATTTAATCAACGATTAAGTCGGCAAAATCGCAGGAGCATTTCTTAGACTTGAATCATTGCCATTAAATTAAGCTGCGTAAGTTCATGACTCCAGAAAAACAAAATTCGAAATGATGTTCGACAAATGATAAAATTAATATTAAAACCGTTCACTCAGAGCCTCACTCTCTTTATTACGTACTGTACATAAATTGTACTCGTAATTCCAATACGTATCTCCCTTCACCTTCTAATTTGAGATATTTTCAATTAGAGCAAAAAAGAGTGAGCAGTGAATAGATCCCCCACCGTTGCCACTGTGGTATACCAGATTTTGAGGCTCGTAAAATTTAAAACTGATTTTTTTTCAATTTTGCTAATTGCCAAATGGTATTCCAAAATAAGTCTACCATTATTTTAACTGAACAGCTTTTTTACCAATGAAATGGTTTGTTTACACCGCCTAATATAAACTTTCCAGGCCTGACTGAAATTAATCAGAGCCTTTAATTGTATACTTTTTAGGCCCGACTGGTATTAATCAGAGACTTCAATTAAATTATAGCCTTCCAAGACTGGGTTAGAATGAATCAGAAACCACAATCATCGCTTTCTAACTGAAGTCAATTAAACCCTGTGGCATAGCCTTCCAAGGTCAGACTGGAATGAACAATATAACTCAATCATAGCCTTCCCAGGCCCCTTTACATAGACTGCCAAGTCTTGACTGGACTGAACCAGACACCTCAATCACCGCCTCCCAAGCCCTGGCTGGAACTCCAGACACACGCACCCAGTTGTCCATGATGTCGTGCCGCTTGATGAGCTCCTCCTGCAGCTTCTCCCCAAGTCCCCCGGGCTTTCCGAACTCTCTGACGATGTCCTCCACCTCCCGCAGCTGCTCTTTGGTGAGCAGGCACTGCAGGTGCTTTTGGTACCAGGTGAGCGTGTGGCCCAGCGGTGGTACTGGCAACTTTGGTACCAGGGGGTACTGTGTGCAAAACAGCACCGATAATAACCTCATAACTACACTGACTTAGCATGACAACATGAGGGAATTCCATAACTACTAACTCTAACTTAGCATGAGGTCATGAGTGAGTTTACAACATCGCAACTACAATGTCTTACTGAACATGAAAACATGAGTGAGTTAATAACATCGCAGTTACGCAGTCTAACTGAGCATGAAGTCGTGAGTGGAAGTTCAAACTACACGCAACAACGATCTGAGAAATATTATTGACATACATCCATGGAATTTGGGTATTGAGAATAGAAAGGTAGAGTTATTTGAATTCATCTTGGTTATTGCTTTCTTGAAAATGCATTTGAAGCGAAAACGTAACTTATATCAATACACTCGATCCACGATTCTTGCAACATTAACGAATGCAAACTTCAATTTTTACGTGCAGTTATCAGTCGGTAACTCAGTAATTCATTTTTTCCAAGCCTCTTATAATGTAAACAACTGAGAATAATTTTCATCCATAAAAATTGAAGTTCCCACAAAGTAATACATAACTTGAAAATCGACCGTACGCTGCCTGTTTTTTTTTTTTTCTTTTGCATTGTGTTGAGTACTTTGCGGTAGCGAAGGAGCACATACCACGCAAGGAGTCGCCTCAGACATGTTGGAGGCCTTTGAAGAAGCCCTGGAACGGTTGTGGAGCGGACGAGGAGGTTGGGGAGAGATGGGAAGGGGACCAACCCCATCCACGGGGGTGCCCTTGGGGGAGCCTCTTGGGGATGCTTTGGGAGAGGACGGCAGAGGAATGTTGGCAGGGGGACCGGACCATGACACCCAGCGGGAGAGGTACCCTGACGAGACAAAATAGATGTGAAGGCCAGTAAGCATATCCCTAAGAAATTTAATAACAACCTCATGAAAAGCTTTCATTCTGATCGGATAGACGTCAAGACAAGTGGTCAACTTCAGTGGAGTAGATTTCAAGTCAAATGAAAAACTTGAATAGAATAGACGTCAAGATACGTGATGCCTGCAATGAAGTGAATTTCAAGTCAAGGAATTAACTGCAATGAAAAAGGCATCAAGTCAAGGGTTAACTACAATGAAGTAGACATCACGTCAAGGGATTAACTGATTTGAAGCAGACATCAATCAAGCGATGAGTTCAGTTAGTGGAGCCTCTGTCGTGCGCAATAGTACTCGCTTTTACTCTAAAGTTACTTCAATTTTTTTAGGTGCTTGTCATATGTTCTTCACGAGTTGAAATGTGATGGTAAATTTTCCAACATACAGACGCTGACGCTTTGCAAAATGCTGAATGAGCCAAAAACTGCCAAATTCCACTAGGGGATGTCACGTAATGTTGTCACCAATTACAGGACCAGTAAACCCTTGCTTCAACACGTACGTGACGCAATAACGCGGTACCTCAATCTTTATTTTAGAGAATTTAACTTGCTCGTCCTCAGGGAGGAAAACTAGGCGTCACCCGGACTCTTCCATAGCCTCAATTATTGGGAAACGTGACTAGTGAACCATCCTTACCCTCACATGCCCCTCACTCACGCTTGTAATTGTGCGGGCCCTCACATGTCCCTCTCTCACGCGTGCCCACGATCGTGATTTTATCTAACCCTCGCATACCCTTCACTTACGCGTGCCCACGCTCGTAATCTTATCTTACCTTACCCTCACATGCCCCTCACTTACGCGTACTCCCGATCGTGATCATGCCAGACACACATGCCCGTCACTTACGCGTGCCCATGCTCGTTATTTTGCCAATACGGCCTGCAGCTGCAGCTCCTGCAGCTCCTGCAGCACCTGCAGGTCCTGCAGCTCCTGCAGCTCCTGCAGCTCCTGCAGCTCCTGCAGCTCCTGCAGCTCCTGCAGCTCCTGCAGCACCTGCAGCTCCTGCAGCACCTGCAGGAAGCGCCTCCTGCTGCTCCTGCTGCTGCTGCGGTGCAGACTCCGCCATTGTGCCTGATGCGTCGAAGTATAAACAAAGCATAAACGCATTGAGAACATTTGGCTCCTGCAATTTTCTTCTTGTTTAGGAGACTGGACAAAATATAGTTTGGAGTAATGCATATCCTACACATAACACTTGAAATATTCATGGTATAATATGGTTTAAAACTTGTATGTAAAATTAGAGTGTGTAAAGGAAAAGAGATGTTTCTTAGTGAGTTCTCTAACGAGACCTTCTAGAGCAGTGGTTCTCAACCTGGGTTCGATAGAAAACCTGGGATTCAGTGAGTCGAGTCCCTGGGTTCGGCATGGTACAGTTTATGCATTAACACAGTATATAGTTATATTCATATGTTTTGTATTTGAAGAAAAAAAATTTTTTTCCAACTACGGGGGGTTCGATGGGTGCATGTATGGAACTTTTGGGGTTCAGTACCTCCAGCAAGGTTAAGACCCGCTGGACTCGAGTCTAGAAGGTCTCATCGTCTGGACTCTAGACTCTAGAGTCCAGACGGTGAGATAAGCGCTCGATCTAAACGCATGTTCCGACCTCTGCCATCGAATTTAGAAAGTTCTAAATAAATTTAAAATCAAAACGATGAGATTAATGCACCGTCGAGTTATTGTGGCACTGATGGGTAGGACGAGCATCAAATGAGTTTGACGTGGTTAGCTATATCAACTCTTGTGATCATTGTGCATCTTGAGCCACTTCATACAACGCGTAAAAATAAAAGCAAGCACTAAAGTGGCGATTTAAAACCCGCCAGGGCTTGATTTTCCCACAATTGTCTTCATCATGGTGGTATTGCCTACAGCGAGAGTTCATCTGTCGACTTAACTAAGCTGCACGCTGTTTTTTCCAAACAAAATTCCTAAGTTTGAATGTATTTTAAACACGAATTAAATTCGATGTGGGTTAATTCGCTACAACTCACATGTAAAATACTCCCTCCAGCCACGACAGCTTCGGACCCAACACTCACATGTACTCGTATATGTGAGTGCCTTTAACAGTGACGATGTACTCGAACTTTAGTGATTAAGTTTTTCGAGTCTTTCAAGTCTGTTGATGGAGATTTTAATATCTTTAGTTTGCGCAGGTAGTAAATTGCGTCATTAGAGGTTTTTCATGTCTCGCAAAATGGGCTATTGGAGAATCTTTCGTCCGCTTACGACGTTCGGAAATGGATCACGAGTAATTCTGAACTTTCAAGAGCTTATAAAAATATTTATAGGAGTGAAACGACAGGAAAAAGCATCCCACCTTACCGCTTTTACTAGTGATATTGCATAGCACATATTATATCCCTGCCATGGATTTCAGCACAGTGGGAAATAAATTGCCTAAAAGGGCAAAAATTTCCGCAGAAAAGGTATTTTTTCAGTTCTCTCGCCTCTAAAAATTTTTGATATTACTTCACAGCGCCACAGGCTGCATTGCGTAGCATTTCTAATGAATTTTAAGAAAAGGTCACCGAGATACGATCATTCAGTGGGTGCGCTTGCGACTATCCTACTCAGTCATCACGACGAGCTTACGACTATTCTTCCTCAGTCACCACGCTTAGCTTACGACTATTCTTACTCAGTCACCACGCTTAGCTTACGACTATTCTTACTCAGTCACCACGCTTAGCTTACGACTATTTTCCTCAGTCACCACGCTTAGCTTACGACTATTCTTACTCAGTCACCACGCTTAGCTTGCGACTATTCTTACTCAGTCACCACGCTTAGCTTACGACTATTCTTCCTCAGTCACTACGCTTAGCTTACGACTATTCTTACTCAATCACCACGCTTAGCTTACGACTATTCTTACTCAGTCACCACGCTTAGCTTACGACTATTCTTACTCAGTCACCACGCTTAGCTTACGACTATTCTTACTCAGTCACCACGCTTAGCTTACGACTATTATTCCTCAGTCACCACGCTTAGCTTACGACTATTCTTACTCAGTCACCACGCTTAGCTTACGACTATTCTCACTCAGTCACCACGAAGAACTTGTGACTGCAGTTACTCAGTCACAATGGGGAGCTTGCGCTTATCCCACTCAATCCCAATGAAAACTGATTGCAAGAATACTCATGAGCAATGTTGTGTTACATCATCGACGAGTAGAATGGAAGTTTTAATCGATACAAACTCAATTGCGTTACAGCATTTTGAAGCTTCTCGTCTACAATTGACTAACCCAAACCTGCAACCGCCGTAGCGCTTGGATAACCTTTTTGGACAGGAAATATTAATCAACATACCAATCATCTTCCAATACATAAAAATAAGTCTCCGGCGACACAAATCTGAAACAATACTACCGAAAAATTAAATCAATGAACACGATAGCGCATCAACATCGGAATGTTACCAAAAATAAGGCATTAATAATTACTGTTAATGTTTTCCACAACAAGGCTCAAAGTTTCAACATCGCCTACCGTCTAATATCCATGAATAAATTCACAAGTTTCACTCTGTACAATGATTCATTGAACAACTACAGAGCGTAATTTCAGCGTATTATGTATTTACAAGAATTATGTAATACGATCACTGTGATTTTGTAATGTAAGAAAGCAAATTAATATATCCCTCCCCAAATTTCAGTTGATTTGATAAAATTAATTTCAGTTGAAAACTATCGTTCGTTATTGAACAATCTGATAATACTTAGATAATTTTACTCAAAAATCATCGGTATTTCATTGCATGATGTAAAAAATCAACCGCAGTTATTATGCATAGTTCAAATGCTTCATCTACTGATAAACAAGTGCGATATTTTTTGTTTCTGTCGCAGCTAACGAAACATGCAGCTGTGAACAGAATTTATGGGTGAAAAACAGCAATCAGAACGTTGCATCGGGATCAATCTTTAATGGATTTTTAACTTTCTCGCTCAATTGTAAAATAAAACGGTGAAAGAGCCCCCGCTTTCAACCCCCTCAAGAAAGTTTTTCGATTTGTGTATATTATAAGGAAATCAATATTCCTCTGGATAAGTTCAACCGCTCTCAACAGTTGCCGGAGCGTTTACTAGCAGTTCTGCAAATACGGAGGACGTACAAACAAACATCTTAAATATCATACTTCTCCTTCTAGAATAACAGTAACCAGTCTTCAGAAGTTTTTGCCGCTAATCAGTTGAAAACTCTTTCATTTAAAATAGCCTCCCGTGAAAATGGTTGATTTTCAGGTCTTGATATCTACAAAGAAGGCACAATTTCAGCCATAGAGAGTACGGTAATATGTATCACAGATGGCATTCATTCATTTAGAAAAATCCCTGATATTTCGTTTCTTCATGCTAAACAAGAAGACGTCAAATTTTTAAAGCCACGTCAAAAAACCAAACCCTTGACTCAAAAATCTAAAGCACCACTGAGGGTGCTGCGCTGTATTCCAGGACCGTTGAACGAAAGACGGATCATGGATCAAGATTAAAGTCCGGCACAAACACTCCAGCTTTTCGCAGTTTTTGGTGCAACGCCGGTCGACCATCAATTCATGCCTCAGAGCTCCCTCTCTCTCTCAGCAATTTGGCTGTCCACTCAGGCAGTCCCGCTACTCGCACTTCACCGAAGTGAGGGAGACACTTCATGTCTGCCCCACATCTTCCTGCCCACTTTGTACCATGCAATTTTTTTCTATAAAATCAAAGCGATTCTGATACTCCCACTTCACCGAAGTGAGGGAGACACTTCATGTCTGCCCCACATCTTCCTGCCCACTTTGCCCCAAGCAATTTTTTCATGTGCCGAAGAATTTGCATTGGGTTCATGAGCTGAAACACATGAAGTGAACACCGCGATATCAACATCGTGATGTAGTTGAGTATTTACTACTCGACTAGAGGCGACAGCTTGAAAACTGTTGCCCTTTCCATTGAATCCAAAATCGGAATTCATAAATGAATAGTTGTAAATTTTTCGGGTCGTTTTCAGCCAGTACGGTAATTCAGTTTATAGATAAATTAGAGCTGTAAAGAAGGCTGGATTGAGACCGACTCCATGTAAAAACTAAACTCTTTTAAATAGCGCAAGTGCTTGTACTATTTACTCAACCCCTGCATCTTTAAACTGCAAACGTCAAGACCGCTTTGACTGCGCAAGAAACATTTCAATGCGTTTTTGAAATGAACAGAAAAGCCATTCCTCGACTGCCTATGCGAACCCTTCTTCGTGAATGTGATTGCAAAATTCACGGGAGGGATTTCCGAAATGCAAAAGCAAGTAACTGTAATGCAAATATTCGTCAGATTTCCAGTGATTTCTAGCTAAGGCGACATTCTGATGGCAGGAGCAGGTGTGACTGGCGAGTTGTGATCATGAGGATGCTTGCAATTTTCGTCTTCTTTTGGCGCAACAGCAATGCTTTCCAACCTCGCTTTGGCTTTTCAGTGTCTCGGCTGAATCAAAACTTGTATTTTCCATGAGAGTTAAGACGGCGGGATCAGATAAGAGGCGTTAAACGGACAAAACAAAAAGGAACTGATGTGCTATAATTATGACGCATTGCTAGAATTGGCAAAATTCGTGGAATAGTTTAGCAGGTCACTCCATAGACACTAGCTTTTCCTTCACTTCGGGACAGATATGCAATGCAATGTTAGTTTTATTTACATTCCAGCTATTTTCATTTCAATGTCCTCACAACAAATTGCGGGCTCCCGTTGCTATTGCTTCTAAAGCATCATCTACATTGCGTCATAAACTGGCAAATTTCCAGTAACTATGGGATTTAAATCTGCAAACACCAGATAAAATGTTCAAATTTTACCATAATCTTCACTATTACCACTCTAATAATCATTGCGAATTTCAACACAACAAACTTTTATATATATATATATATATATATTCCATGCAAACCTCTGCGGAAGCTCATTAGTATTCAAAATGCGATATTATTCTTGTCTTAGTACAAAGCAAACTGTCTTTCGAACGTTGACTGATAATCAACAGGAAGATGAAGCGAAAGATTCTTGGAAGTACTTTGACGTGATCACATCGATAGGGATACAACAATAGTATCTATAGGAATTAGCACTCCTAGGGGGAATATGTGAGGTCCCGAGCTAAAAGTTAGGTGAGTCTTCTTTTTGTTGAAATAGACTAGGTAATTTTTTTTTGAGACAGACCATCTTTTTCGGTTCACAGCTGTCCTGTTTTTCAGCACCTAAAACTTTCTTATTCAACTTCTATCTTGTTTCGCAAACTTTGTTCTCAACTTAGTGTGTCTATGCACCTTGTGCGTGAATGCCTCATTACATTGAAGTCCATACTAAATAGAGCCCTCTTCCTTCCTCTTTTTTTGGCGCTTAGGGAGGCTTAAGCCAACATCAAATCAAATCTAATTCATTAGCATAGACGCTTAAATGTACTATAGAAGCGTAGATTGATTTAGCATAGAAGCGATTAAATTTTTTTTATTGTACCAAATCATTCACTTTCGCTACATTGTCCCATGGACGTCACACACGAGATCTGCAGGACAGACAGTGGCGCTCTGTAGACCGCGTCCTGCAGCGAGGGTGTTATTCATTGCCTGTTATCCCCGCTATTAGATTCATTAGAAGCTGTTAAAGTCTTCGCTATCGACCTAATGAAGAAACAAGGGCTCCTCCCATCACAGCACAGGGAAGACCTTGTGTTCTCACCGAGGGTTGGATTTTTACGCTGGAATACTGGTGCAACCGGCTGCGTAAGTGCTTATGTTGATTTGACTACTCTATTTGATGTTTCTTTCAGGTCAGAATTCTCAAGTTTGAGCTTTATCTCATGAAATGGTTCATTTTTGAGCCGTAGTGTTGCCAGATGCTTGAGTGCTTTAATTTCTTTCTAAAAACTCAAACATAAGGATTTGGATCAGGAAAAATTCAAGTGGGTTAACCAAATAGACAGGAAAACCTACTATGCCAGCTATTACATTGAGGTAAATTGCTTGAAAGTCTCTCTGCTGAGCTACGAAACTAACAGGTGACTATAAAAAGAATCAGCGTAATCAACAGAATGCAGATGACTTTTTTCACTATCATTCCGAATACTTTGATCAAATTTTCCCATTTGCTCCCAATAAATTTTTCTATATCATGAACAATGTTTCTACTAAATGTCGCCGAGCTACATGTGAATGACAGCAGCTTCGTTTTTTGTGTGCGTTGCAAGTACCTAGAACCACAATCATGACTAACTGCATCGTGTATCTCGGTGTGGCTGAAGAACATAACCACGCCATGAGAACTCATCCCACCTTAATTCGAAAACATTTCTGAGAAAAAATTGCTCTCCCATTCTAACAAAAACTCATTTCAATCACCTGCAGCTTTGATCTAATACGTTTCAGGATTTAGCTGACTGCTGCTGATTTTTCACAGCGAGATGGAAATCAAAGCCTCTTTCAATTGTGAACTAAAGGAACGATACAAGAAAACGTTTAAACGAGAGTGGACTAAAAGTCCGTGCTAATTAATCCACGCACCTTATACCCTTCAAAAATCTAAATCAATGGTTTACGTGAACGCAAGTCAGGTCAGTTATTGGTCTCTTCAAATTCCTCATGTAAATTGTAATACATTTTCCAAATTTTGTAATGCCTTAAAATGCCTAGCTCATACTAAAAATTCTATACACGTTGGGTCAAATGTAAACAACCTATGTCAACAATTGTCGTCCATTTTGACTCCTTTGCTATGTCTAGAGTTCACAATTTTTTCCTACAGTTTACACCCGCAAAAATTGAAAACACAAGTAATGCCTTTTGACTTCTTTGTCATGTCTAGAATTCACAATTTTTCCCGACAGTTTACACATGCAAAAGCTGAGAACACTGGAGATGCATTTGACTCGTTTTTTACGCCTAGAATTGGAAATTTTCCCGACAGTTTACACTGAAAAAACAGTTACTTGAAGCCCTCAATTTGAGAAACACTGAGTTGAAGGAACGGCTGAATTTCCCGAGCCCGTGCCATCAATTGCAGCGCTCGTCGCCGCCCAGAAATCATTATCTCATCTCGAGAGGCCGGCGTCTTTTGTGCACTTGAGAAAGTTCTCGTGTTTCATCCCATGATTGGAGGTCAATGTGCGGGTTTCCAGGGGTCTGTAACGCGCCTAGACATAATTGGAGGACAACGTGCGAGTTTCCATGGGTCTGTAACGCGCCTAGACATAATTGGAGGACAACGTGCGAGTTTCCAGAGGTCTGTAACGCGCCTAGACATAATTGAAGGACAACGTGCGAGTTTCCAGGGGTCTGTAACGCGCCTAGACATAATTGGAGGACAACGTGCGAGTTTCCAGGGGTCTGTAACGCGCCTAGACATAATTGGAGGACAACGTGCGAGTTTCCAGGGGTCTGTAACGCGCCTAGACATAATTGGAGGTCAACGTGCGGGTTTCCTAAATGTTATTTACCCAGTCATAATTGGAGAGCAAGGCGTGGGTTTCTTTGGTATTGTAATGCGCCCAGCTATAATTGGAATAATTGAAGGTTAACTGGATGGTTTCCTAGTTGTTGTAATGCTCCCAGACATAATTGGAAGTCAACGCGCTGTTGTCCAAGAGGTTGTATAAATAAGAATTCTGTAGTCACATCCTTATCACAGTAAACGTTTTCTGTTAAAGCTGCAGGTAATTGCTCATCGAGAAACTACCCACAGATCGGTCTTCAGATTTAACAACTAGCCATCGATCGATCTTCAAATTTAACAATTGACCAACGATCGGTCTTCAAATTTAACAATCAACAACGATCGGTCTTCAGATTTAACAATTAACCAACGATCTGTCTTCAGATTTAACAATTAACCAATGATCGGTCTTCAGATTTAACAATTAACCCACAATCGGTCTTCAAATTCAACAATTAACCAACGATCGGTCCTCAAATTTAGCAAGCTTGCATCTTGTCTTCCCTCTGCGCCACTTGCTGCTCTTCAAGAGTGCCGCCAGCGTAACTCGCTCTTCTGCATACTTTTCTAAGAATTTTACAGAAAGCAGTTCCGCAGACCAGCGCAAGACGAGGAGACGACGTCGTGTTTTTGAGAAGCAGGTGCACAGAAGTTGTTCTCAGGGGGAAACGAAGTCTCTCAACTTGTAACTTCTTCATATGGATTCTCTAGAGCGCTAACTCTCGGGAACTTTATCGTATTTGCAAAATAAAGTCTAGCACGTTTTGGAACAATATTGGAAACAGTCTGATGGTCGTATCGTTGGTAAGTCATGGATCTCTGTTACGGATGTTCACTTGAAATATTTACAGAAATGCTCCAGTTCTTTATAAAAACATTTTAGACTTTTCTAATGGATAGTCACATCATTTTTCACTTTGTATTTCAACTGGTATTTAAAAACTGACGTTTATTTTGTGTGACTGAATACTCAACTTAACTACTTACCAAAGATTTATAGACGTAATATTTTGGCGCGATATTAGGTTGATGAGGAAATGTAAGGCTGATGAAAAAATCCGCAGTGGACTGGTATTTGCAATGCTATATTCATCAGGTGGTCGAGAGATAATCCGCTGCGATATGACAACGTAAAGTTGATAATGCTTAGTTACACCGTTAAGGTCATTCAAGTCTACCAAAGATGTCTGTCTGTTGAGCAGTTGGAAGGTGAAAAGGAATTGTGATGCTTGAGAGGCTCATGAGGATAACTTTAAAGTATTCATAGCCCAAAAAATTTTAGCTGTTAGCTAAATTTATCGGATAAAAGAATGTTCTCTTTCGAAAACGCTAGTTTGAAATTTTGTCTTGTGGGAAAAATTTTTCCTCAACTGTCCATAAGCCAATCATAGGCATCCAGCATACCAATTAATAAGCCACTCATGAGTATACAATATACCGATCAATTAGCCCATCATAAGCATCCACTATAACAAAGAATTAGCCTATCATAAACATCCAATATAACAAAGAATTAGCCAGTCATAAGCATCCAGAATGCCGATCAATAAGCCAGTATTAAGCATTCAGTTCATCGATTAATTATCCGTAAGCACCGAATGTGCCGATCAATTAGCCAATCATAAGCATCTAACATGTCAATCAATAAGTCAATCACAAGCATCCATCATACCAATCAATAAGCCAATCATAAACATCCCGCTTACCGATCAATTAGCACGTCACAGGCATTGAAGTCACCCTCTCATTCAAACGGTGTTTCACAATCGTTTAATGTGCGCCAGGAATCAGCATTACGTGTTTTTCCTAAATCTTACTCCGTCGCTAACATTAATCTGGAGTAAGTTGCGGCGGTGTGGCTGATGTTCTACAGGCTACTAAAACAAGGCAAGTGACAGCTGCCAGGGAAGATGATCACGGTTTCGCGGTCTGCCGAAACCGTCTGTCCTTTGCCTGAGCGAGACGCTGAGGATTATAATAGGAATTCTATTTCAGTGAGCTTGCTCGGGCTGTTCTCATGGCTCCATTTAACTCCAATGAAGTCGTGAATGAGAGTAGTGGTATCAATATGAATGAAAGCGGAAACGCAACGTTATAATGTAATCAATGTGATGAAACTGTAACCTTAAAATGTGATTAATTAAACTGCGAGCTTCCTGCGTGCACTTTAAGGATAAGAGATGGTATTGGGATTACTAAATTATTGAAATGTTTTCTTGAGATTTTCAAAACTCAACTTGCCGTTTGTACTGTGAACCGCATTGACGTTTTGTAATGTTCGTTCTTATTTATCTGTTCAAAATAATGACATGTAATGAAAATAATGGGTGTGAGGAAAAAATTATCAACAATATAGTTCTCAAACTTATTTTCACAGTTTCATGAATCCTCTGGACTATTTAAGTCAAAATTTAGGAAATAATAAACATTTTGCTTTATAACTCTGCTACACGTTCTCTTTGAAGGTTCAAATTTACTGCATGTTTAGCCAAAGTTTCTGATATAAGTATATATATGCAACTCACTAGCCTCATCAAGAAATTACCTGCAGAATACCTGAGAAATTACCCGCAGAAATTACCGCAGCTGTGCAGAAGCTGCAAGTGGCATACCGGTGGCATGGGGTCAGGCACGTCTTGCTTCTACAGTAATGATTATTGAGTGGAGATGTTAGTGACTCGTGTAGCTGCAGATACATACTAAGTACAATATGACAATTTTACAGCATTAGTGGCTGGTGTAACAGCAGATACGTACAAAGTCAGAAAGATAATCTACGCAACGTTAGTGAATGGTGTAACTAAAGATGCGTACGGAGTGCAGAATGATAGTTTACGAAAAAACTAGTGACTGGTGTAACTGCAGAAGCGAACAAAACGCATTAAGTTAGTATGTAAATCATGAACCCTAAAACTCTGCCGAACTCTGGAGACTATCGCCCACATCTCTAGTGAAACGCCACACATTGTGATTGGAAATGAGAATGCAATCAAAAAATTGTCAAAACTCAATTTAGATTTCCGGGAAAAATAAAAATTGAACTTGAATATAAAGTACAATTCTAGGCATTATGTCAAACAGAAACATCTTCACTCCACCACACGTGGAAACCATTTGGAAGAACTTCATCGGAAGCTCTGTGTTTTTCTACCGGGTTCAATACACACCTGCGAGCATCTTAGTGTATTGGTCATTCAATCGTTAGTATTATTGCATCTTGGTTGCTGCATTTTATTCTAGTAGACGTACCTCATTATTTGGAAAGAATGGTGAAAATCGTTCTCTCTCGACAAAATTGGTCACTCTTGGGTAATCGTACTGGCTTATGTCTATTGGGAATCGTTATGTCCATTGGTTAATCGTCACCATTGGGTATTCGTTATGTCTATTGAGTAATCGTTATGTCTATTTGGTAATCGTAAAGGCTTGTGTATATTATTATTTTAATAATCGTACAGGCTAATTTCTATCATCATTTTGATAATCGTAAAGGCTTATGTCTATTATTATTTTGATAATCGTACACGCTTGTGTCTCCATATGAAGGCTGTGTCCCTCTGAGCAATCCTGCACCGACGTCTCAACGGTTGCCTTTCGTTTATCAATCGAGTGTTGAAAGTCTTTTCAAGATTTTTATGTCTCTTTATCTCGCCTATTCACATCAAATTAGGAGTCGACATTTTGGCGGTTTTACTCTCAATAAATTCACCCGCTGTCATAGATAGAAATTGGTGCATTAATTGGGTCATTTTCATCTTATAGGTATTTAGACCTATATGTTTAGGAATATTTTAACAACAATGTGTGCACATTTTGAATCAATTTCTTAACAACAATGTGTGCACATTTTGAATCAATTTCTTTGAAGGTTTCCCATCTATCTTACAACAAGTTACTGCTGTAAAAGTTTGGGCTGAAACGGAACGTGGCATTACAGTTGGTGGGAAACTAGGAAAAGAAAAAATACCAAGAGTTGTATTTTTTGCTTTATTATGATCCTACGTGACACGAAAATACGTCATCACATTAGGTAGCAACAAGTTACGCGTCTACCTCATGAAAATAATACCGCAAAAATAATTCCGCATACACCTAAAGACTTAACCCCCTCTCTACTTCCCGTAAGAATAGACATAAATTTGCTACAACTAAGATAACTTGAAAAATAAACTCATTAACTTGTCTTCTAAGGTAATCCTAATGTTCCCTTTAAACATAATAAATCCAATACGAGTTTACGTGTAATGATATACAATAATATTCATGAGAAACAAAAATACACAAAAATACACTAAATAAATTTTTACTCTTCATTAAGACTACAACTACGACTGAAATTTATTTATTTTTCAACTACTGGAAAAAAAACTTTTTTTCTTCCGGGCTACAGGAACGACAGTACGGCGTCGGCTTCACAGATACAAGCTAGCAGACCTCAAGTCGGCACTCGAGCCAACGGCAGAATCCTTAAACAATTTGTGTCGTCGAATAGGTACTGTTACCAACGTAAGTTCTCTTAAGTCGGCTGTACTTTACGTCATATACCAAATTTTGCTTACTCTACGTCATATACGAAATTTTGTTTACTCTACGTCATTTACGAAATTTTGTTTTCTCTACGTCAAATGCCAAATTTTGTTTACTCTACGTCATAAACCGAATTTTGATTACTCTTCGTCATATACAAATTTTGTTTGCTTTTCGTCATATATCAAATTTTGTTTGCTCCTCGTCATATATCATATTTTGTTTACTCGAAGTCATATACCAAATTTTTTATTCTACGCCATGTACCAGATTTTTTATTCTTCGCGGCTTACCAAATTTTGAAAAAATCACATTTGATACAGCCAAGTGATGTGCAAAATTTGATTTTGCTAATATCTTATTTTAATTAGCAACATAATGTGTGAGTTTTTTGGAATCTCATTTAATCTTGACACGTGACGTATCAAATTTTGTTTTAAAAAAATCACATTTGATTTCGCCTTGTGACAAATGGAGCTTAAAAAAAATTACATTTGATGGAGGTCATAGCGTAGTCACGTCGACTTACAAGAACTTACGGTGCGAGCTGTACCTATTCTTAGACGCGAATTATTTGAACTTCCTGCTGCGATGTACTAACTCTAACGCGATGAGTAATTATTGCGATGCAGACCCAGTCCTACAACGTCCAATGACCCATCAGGGATACCTATGCCAAACTTTTTTTGCTTTACTTTATGCATTTTATCGATAACCAAGCTCGATATTGAAACTTATAAGAACAAATTAAGTTATTAACCAAGCTTTCGTAATAGCCAATAACAATATGAGGTCACGAATATATTCAATTTTTTATTTTTCCCTCTAAAAAGTGTAAAAAACCTTTTCATGTTTTGTCACTCCGAAATACTGAAATTGGAAGGCAAATTTTCCGTTCACCGGATGAAATTCGCGATTGTAATTACAAAAATTGCAACTCTTTCCCACGTGTTTGCGTTTCAAAGAATTTTAAAAAAATTTCAGAACTCAAGCTTGCGTGAGATTAGCATTAAATTTGTTTTCTCACAGAAGACATTATTAAATTCTTATTTTCAATAATAGGTCATATACAAGCCCTGTTAACGATTTGACGGAGCGAGACGGGAGATTTGTATGGCATAATTTTGTAATATAACTACACAAATACGTTTGCTGCATGTCTGAAAGCAAAACCCTTTTCAGAGCAGTCAGAGATATGTAGATCACCCGCTCACTGAAAATGTGTACCAATATAATTAAATGATATAAACTTAAATAGTTTGAGAATGTTCTTTTGGTGAACATGAAATTTTGAGTGCTTGGTAACTGTACTCTGTCTTGCTTTTTAGTAACTCTTATTTACACGATGATATTTTTGCTCATGCGAATTTCAAAATTTTGGCCAATGACAGCAGCTTGACTTTCAGAAACAAATATTTCCAAACCAAAGCCACAACCCTCTGCAAATTTTATTTTCTTAAAAGAAGTAAGAAACCAATACTTGTTTATTCCAAATACGTTATCCAACATTGTTGAAGAAAGCCCTCATTACACATTCTCAAGTAAAAAATGTAAAACTATTAAAAAACAGAAGAAAAAATTAAAGAATCCTCGTTTTTCTTTTTCATGGCCATCACTTCAATATAAAACCGCAGGAAACTTTAGAACCCTTTTGATGGTGTTGAGAGACACTTCATTAGCCATTCACGACGCTACACTCAAATAGCCTCACCGGGAACTAGCACTTGCTCTGCTGGGACTTGTAACTCGTTCCCTAACTTCTAATTAGGCGCGTTAATATCCTGCCTAGTGCGACTCTAGAACGATACTTACAACTAGGACAAACACTAGCTAAAAACATACACAAGTTTCAACAGCAACAACAACATGTGAAAATTCCTATAGAGGGTCCATGATTTCCTGTTTCATTTTACCCTCCGTCCCAACTTGTACCACATCGCTCGAATTGATGGCCAGGCATCGAAAGGGCTGAGACCGAAACGACGGGCAGACACCGAACGGGTTGACACGTACGGGCAGATATCGAGACGAGCAGACACCGAACGGGTCGACACCATACGGGCAGACATAGTAACGACGAGCAGACACAGAACGAGCTGAGACTGAAACGACGGTCAGACACTGTACGGGCAAACACCGAACAGATTGACACCGAACGAGCAGACACCGAAAGGGTTGACACCGAACGAGCGTATCGGGCTGACACCGTACGGGCATTCATCGAACGGGTTGACACCGAACGAGCAGACACCGAATGGGTTGACATCGAAACGACGGGCAGACATCGAAACGACGGGCAGACATCGAGACGGGCAGACACCGAACGAGCAGACTCCTAGACCGCCAAACACCGAGATGACGGGCTGACACCCAAACGAGCAAAGCAGACAACGAGACGAGCAGACACCCATTGCCGCTGCAGACATCGAATTGAGCGTTTTGGGAGACGACCACGTCTGAGCAAAGCGGTGGGAAGACCCTGCTTAACCAAATGTTGGTTTTATTCATGACGGATGGAATTTATCAATTGAACACCTTCAACAGAAATTCATATGCATTAAGCTCATGACTAGATTCTTGAAAGAACGTTATTTCATACACCATCGTGGAGAGTGACTGATTAAGTACATTATTGTGCAAGTCCAAATGTCGCACATTTCATAAGTTTCATTATTTTATTCTTTTAAACTCGTGAATTACTTCTTTTCCCCAACTATCTGACATGACGACACAACACTCGTAATCGGAAGTGACATCCACTCTTAAACAAATTAAGGACATTTGGTAATATCAACAGGACTAGCAATGAACTAGAGCGAGGAACAGTCTCTAAGAACGAAGTTCTACGGAGGACAAACAGCTAAGAAAGACAAGTTTCAATACAACGCTAATGAAAATAAACATTTAGACCAATAATCAGTTAACAACGCTCCACAAGCCACATTGCACATCTTACTATGTACATCTATTTATACATATTTTCTAACCAAATAACTTCAATTTACTTTCAGATGTCTTTCAGTCTAGGAAAATATCGAAGAGATAACTTGGCTTATCGCAGAAAGCGAAAATGTGAAATCGGATACCTCATGAATGGAGACCAATATTGGAGAAGTATAGAAACGTTGGATACTGCAATTCCCTGAAGAGCCATCTCTATATGCTCGCAATTCATTGAGATACATGCAATGAAAGAGTGCAAGTACGACATTTAATAACACTTCAAACTTTTTTGACATCTATAGATTATTTCAGAATTATTTAAGTAACTTTTGACATCATATGTAGTATACGGAATGACTCTGTTGGAAGTTTTAAAACATTGTGCATGTTCCAGCAAGGAAAAGGTTCTACATGGCGGGCAGCCGCTGCTACACAAGCTAACACACTGTAGAGGAGGTGCACTGATCGACTACCGTACTGATATGACGATTCTTTTTCAAGGCAGGGACTGCCTCTCACTCTAAAGAAAAGGTTTAAAATCATATGTAATTCAACATGGTTCTACTTTAACTGAGTCTATCGCCCTTATACGAACACTAGCAGCAGACACGATTCAATGTTACGCATTTTTTTCGTAAATTCTTTCGTATGAATTTAGCTCCGTGGTCAAGGTTTTCATAGCCTGAATTTTCATTCATTTTATTTGTTAGTATAATAGATGACGTAGGATACAACAAAGACCGATATATTAATTTCCTGTAGTGATAAACGGATGATTCGTCATCGTTTCGTTCACACGCTTTCTCTTTGGCAATTATTATGTGAAAAAAGCGTATTATAGTCACCAAACGTTGCAATATAGTGATGACGTAAATGACATTTGCCGTTTTCATAGCTCAACTTTATAGGACTATGCAGCAAAAAAAGAACCGACGTCAAGTTACATCTAATTTCCGAGTGATCTTGAATGCATTTTGGTTCATGTGAATTTCACTCCGTAATGTAGCATGACAGATACATCCCTTGAACTTCTACCATAAGTTAACAGCGATGCAAAGAATACAGTTATGAGGACGCGGAGGTACTATTTGATTTCTTTGAAACAGTTTCATAAGTTTCAGTTTTAATTTAGTTGCGAAATCAAATGTACGTGCACAGTTTCAGTGTGAGAAAATTTCCAAAGATCGTTCTATCATTGTTTGATTCTTGTTTTTTAAGACAAAATTTGATCGCACTGAAAACATGGTTCTAGAAAAAAACCTACTCCCGTAGCTTATAGATAAGACATTGTGTTCCACGACCGAAACTTATTTTGACACTTGAAGGAATTGACGAACTGCAATTTACTCAAATCTAATTGGTTTTAGAACACACGTTATTTTACCGAGCCATTCACACAACATATCAAATTTGCTCACAACATGAAAAAATCAATGGAAATGAATGTTTCAGACACATTCTAAAGTATAAAAATCCATCTCGACACACAATTCTAGAAAAATAAAAGCCTACAATATTTAAAATCTAAAAAATATTAAGGCGCTATCTCAAAGTTTCTGTAATGGTCAGGGACATTTTGCCATGTACAAGCGGAATATAAAGCAACTGCTGCGAGTTCCGAAAATGCCATCTGCTCCTAGCCTTGAGTGCAAGTCATTGGAAATTTTTTACCCGGGCTATTTCTGCAGCTGCACATTAGAGCAAGCTTCGTTTTACTCAAAAAAAAAACGTTACCTCAAATAAACGTGTTTAATTTTTACAATACATAAGTGGATTTTTTCCCCAGCCCGATGGTCATTTACGGTACAATGAGACACTTGTGAAGACAATGAGACACTCGTTGGACTTCAACTAAAGTAAAATCTCAGTGGTTATTATGAGGGAATTTTGATCAAAATTTTCAATTGAATTCCACCCTTACTGGAGAATGGTTCGCTTTACTGGTCGTAATGGAAGTTACCCTGCTGCTGCTGTTGTTGTTGTTGTTGCATTTGTTGTTGCCGGAACGGATTTCTGTCCTGTTGAGACGTGTTACCTTCAGCCGGTTGCATTTCATAGCTCTCGTAAGTTCCATAACTTTCTTGCTTTTGGCTGTCAGCTGCGAGACGGGCGAACTCCAAGTGGTTTTGGACGTCTCCAGTGACTTGCTGTCCGTCTTGCATCGTGTAAGTCTGCACGGTACCACCGGGAGGAACGCCTGGATTGATCTTGACTTGTTGGTCTTCTTCGAACGGCTTGTAGTGGTGGACATTCTTCAGCGTGAATAAGAGTGGGCAGTACATCAAATTCGACACGGCAATGATCATGTTTAGACCAATGAAACCAATGCTGCTGACGATAGAGCCTGCGATCATTGGACCGAAAGCATAAGCCATCGAGTAGGAAATGTCCGCAATCGCGTAGATGGATCCGTACACGCTCACATATCGAGTGTCTACCAAGTGACCGAGGAGTGGCAGTAGAGCAGTGTCGATCAGCGCTATTCCAAAGCATATGGAGCAAATTGGAAGCATAACCATCCAGTAATTAGATGAAAACGGTAAGAAAAAACAACTGATTCCTTCCATTGCCAGTCCTACGGCTGCAACCAACCACTGGTAACTCGGATATTTCTTGGCCAACTTCACTGTAACGACTACGCCAGCAACGTGAGGAAAGAAGGAAGGTAGCCAGATCATGCCCATTTGCCAGTTTTCAACTTTCATGTTGTCCATCATCCACACACTAATGGTGGGTTCCAGGAAAGCCAAGGAAACGTTGGCCATGACTAGAGCTCCTGCGCAACAGAGAATGAAAGGGTCCATGAAGAGACGCCAAATCGGGGTACCCACTTTATGCTCCACACCCCTCTCTTTCCTCTGGTCGTTGATTGGTCGCATCACAATTCTCAGCAACACAGCGTCAAAAAGTGACACGAAAGCAAGAATTATAAACGGAACTTGCTTGCCCGCAAACTGGTAAAGAGTTCCTCCGAATGGGGGAGCTACCAAACAACCAAACGAGATGAATGCCAAAGCGATTCCCAAAGCTTTCGTCCGCTCTGCCTCATCTGTGTAGGTATCTGCAATCATGGCGAGCCCGGAAGTGTCCGCAAAAGCCGAACCTACGCCTTGAAGGCCTCTCGCGAAAAACAGCAGTCCGTAGGATTTTCCGACGGCAAAAATTGCAGTCGAGAAGAACATGATAACTAGACCGAACGTGAGAGGCAGATCGTAACCAATTCTATCGATTATCATTCCAGAGAACGGGTTTATCATCAATTGTACAAGAGCCTTAGAAGCAAACAGTAGGCCAATACCAGCTTCTTCTCCTTCATAGACAACAATTTGGTGTATCATCCGGTATCTCACTTGAGTATCATTTATTAAATAATTCCCAGTGGAATTTGAGTAATTACGAGTATTAATGTAATTGTATTTTTGTCTATCACCCCCTTCTAAGTGAGTTGTCCAGGCACCAAGCTTCCTCAAGTAGTCAGGGATGATCGGAACAATGACCATGTAGAGCATGTTGTCCAGCAAGAGAGCAATGCTCACAATGACGAGCACCACTTTTCGCTGAACGCGTTGTTCGCTCAAGAAATTGTAGAGCCAATCCCAACATTCTTGGAGGGACAACCCGAGGCCGGGCAGCACAAGGTTGCGTACGGAGTCTGGGACTTTAGGCATTGTGAGTTTCTGTTCTTTCGAACACTAACTGTTCAGTAGTCTTTGGGCTATGAAATTCTTTAGCGTAGGGTCTTTAAAGGAAATGGCAACTCGGGAATCTTATCAGGAATGCATATTTTGTCTGCGCTAGAGAATGCTTTCAAACCTGACAATGAGGTAAGAACCAGGAAAGTTTATTTATCGAAGTTCTTGTCGCCGTGAAGTTATGATGAAGCATCACTTTACATTGCGATTGATGCTCAGTGAAGCTATTTCAATATTTTTCTCGTGACTTCATGCGTTGATAGTGAGCTCAGAAAGTTGGTGGACCGCGGAGTTGGCTGATTGTGAAGTTGAGGGATTACAAAGTCGGGGGATTGTGAAGTTTGTGGATTGTGAAATCAGGGGATTGAGAACTTGGAGGGTTGTGAAGTTGGTGGATTGTGAACTTGAAGATTGTGAAGTAGATGGATTGTGAACTTGGGGGACTGTTATGTTGGTAAATTGTGAACTTAGGGATTGTGAAGTCGGCGGATTGTGAACTTGGGGGACTGTGAAGTTGGTAAATTGTGAACTTGGGGATTGTGAATCGGCGGATTGTGAATTTGGGGGACTGTGAAGTCGGCTGATTTTGAACTTGAGGATTGTGAATTTGATGGATTGTGAAGTCGAAGTCCGCACGATGATCGCCTTCGGACCCCCAGCACCACTCGGAACCTTTAAAAAAATGATAAAAATTTTCATTAGATGGTTCCATGATATCAAAATTTTTCGATTATTATTGAAGTTTTTCAATTAGCTCTCACAAATGTGACTGTAGATTGTTTATTCATTACTGTAAGGTTTTGAAAATTGCAACGAGAAATTGGTTGTTGAAATGCACTCTCAGAGTACTTTTCAACGTTGGTAAAGAAGTACTCTTAGCTTGTGGTGCCAGGGGTCCTGTTCACAGTCGAAAACACACAAGTAAAACTTACGGTCGAGGGTATCAGCTAAAATGCATCGAGTAAGAAAAAGTTTCTTCAATAATAATCGAAAAATTCCCGGCTTAAAGGCATCATTTTCAGTCAGTTTAAGTATCCAAATTAGAGAAACATAAAAGTTTTTTTATGAATTTTCTGTTATATATTAATTGAAACAAATACAAGAGACCTTTTACACTCATTTTCTCTAAATGAAAGTTCGTTCTTTCGGCTTGAGAGGATTTCAATTTCTGCGCTAACCAACGTGAGCTTATCTCGTGGAAATTCTCTATGTTGTTTCCCAGAAGGCCAAATTTTTTATAACTTTCGCTGTGGCGGAAGAAGAGCAGATAGCTGAAGTTTATCTGTCGATTTAGTCACACTGCCTGCTGCTTTTTTAACAAAATCCTCAATCCTGGTAACCATGCACGGTTGCCAGATAATGGGTGTTGAAATTTTGTTGGAAACAACTCAAAGAAATTGTTCGAATTATCTAAAAATTAGGACCTGAAAGAACATCCCGTTGCTCATCCAAATCTACATGAGAACTTTCGGTACTGGCTACACTGATACGTAAATGTAAATAGTTGGAAAATACGGCCCCTGTAATAACTGTACTATACTGAATTACTCACGGTAGATGGGGAGAGAAGCGTGCCCGTGTTGGCAGAACTTATGTCGGGCTGGAGTGAGCTCGCTGCGGCACCTGTCGATAAAATCAAGCCATTTGAGCACACATGTCAGCCGACGGACAAAGTGTAAGGCTAGAGCGCCATGATCAATAATTTCACAGAAACAAGAATGGGTACAAAATTGACCACCAATATGGGTGGTTTAGATTGCATCAGTGCCTCTATAAATAATGTTTATACGTAACTTCGGTTATAAATTTACTGCAAATGCCCCCGTGATCCCACGGATTTTACTGGTTATGTTTCTGATACAAATTATTTCATGATTTTGATCGAGTTTGCGTTACCTTCAGTCACTCGATAAGCATGATAAAAAAAAGAAAAGTTTTCAAGTTCAGAAGCTCGACCTCTGTTGTATTATCAGTCATCCAACTGAGTAGTATGTAAGCTATATTTTTTGGGCGGGCTTTTTGCTTTTCAAAGTGACCAACATTCTATGATATTTTAGCAGTATCTATCAACAATGTAAAAAAGGTTGAATACCCAAAGCGCTCATACTTACTTTAGTCAAAAACTTTTCTAATCTTACAACAAGCAGCTAACTGGATTTGTTTTTAATTTTGATTAATTTAATTTAATTTAATAATCCTGTTAACTTAAATTTTAAACATAAATTTCTTTTGATAAAATTTCAATTTTAATTTAATTAAAAAATTAATTTTAGTTCACAATTTTGAAAATTAAATGTTTGATTTAAAAAACAATCTTCCCAGTCATACACAAGCCGCTCAAAAAATTATTTTGTTTACTTATGTCTACTGCTCATCAGAAATCCTTACTGTTATGCTTCATGTTCGCAAATCCTTTGTGCATCAAGCCATATAGTTTACTTATGTCTACTACTCATCAGAAATCCTTACTGTTATGCTTCATGTTCGCAAATCCTTTATGCATCAAGCCATATAGTTTACTTATGTCTACTACTCATCAGAAATCCTTACTGTTATGCTTCATGTTCGCAAATCCTTTATGCATCAAGCCATAGAGTTTGCCATGTCTAAGAAGCACTTGGAAAGATTGCCTCAGCCAAGGTAAAGGTTCCAAATCACGTCTTCATTCACCAGAGAATGTGACCTGAAGCCGTTACGCTCGGCTCTGTTATGCTAGGCCTCGTGATGATGGTTCGCAAGCCCCCGTTCACAACACCCAGTTCTGAATTGGCCATGCCCTGTGTGTCAGTTCTATGTAAGCAAGACACGGTTCTATGTAAGCAAGACACGGTTCTATGTAAGCAAGACACCGTTCTATGTAAGCAAGACACAGTTCTATGTAAATAAAACAGTTCCGAACTCGTCTGTTTTTAACGTGCTTCTTTTTTATTCCTGTTAGCGATCTAGTAGCTTTTTACGTAATGATTATCTGTGTGCCTGCCTCCATAGAATCCTTTAACCAAATCAGAAATACTTTGAACAAAATCATATATGCATTAAATTTTACCAATATCCCTCTTAGGTTAAAAGATAATGTTTGTTTATTCGACTAGAATTTTTTTGGAAACAGAACTTTCATATTATTGTGGAAATATTCTTAGGGAAGAAAATGTTCCTATTAATTATGAGCAATTCGTTTCATAAACTTTTCATGAAATTAGAGGCGTGAAAATTCAGTTAGCATGACAATGAAATTTGTAAAGGACCACTTATTGATGTACAGAATATGAACCTTTGTGTTCATAATTCACGAACGTTTTAGTGATAATTCAATTCATCCATGTCATTTCAAAAGTAATAATGTCAAACGAATGAACTATATTGTTTCAAGTACTAGGAGAACAATTTTTTCTCAGATGGTTTCATGTTCTACGTTCACAATATCACGCGGGTAGATTGCTGTACGTTGGCTCCACCGAGCAAAGTCTTGACATCAAAGTTACGGAGCAGTACGAGCGCAAGAGCAAAGCAGAGTGGTGGTTCTGCGTCCTTGTTTTTTTGAAGTGTTTCAATTGAAAAATAAATGGTTTCACACTGCAATATTTTTGTAGCAGTGTTATTTATTTTTAAATTATTCAAATCAAATTGGAATTCATAAACACGTTGTTTTAATTCAGACCTGAGATATACTTTTCCTCAGTCATACTATAAGTGGCTTATTGATTTTTCTTCGTATCAATTAATCTAACTCAACTTAGCTCATATACGTAATCCAGAGCTACCCTCTACACCGGAATTCATATACGTAATCTAGATCTGCCCTGCACACCGAAGCTCATTTGCATATTGCAAAAGTACCCTGCTCACCGGAGCTCGTGTGCGTAATTTAGCGATACCCTCTATACAGGAACTCGTGTACGTAATCTAGAGCTACCCTCTACACCGGAGCTCATGTACTTAATCTAGAGCCACCCTCTACACCGGAGTTCATGTACGTAATTTTGAGATACGAAGCTCATGTACGTAATCTCTAGCTACCCTCACGCTCACCAAAGCACCGGCACACCTGGATCGATGCCGACTGGTGAGAATTGCACGAGGGGTGCGCGGGTGGGTGTGGCCCCCCGGCCGGACCCCCTCATCCCCCCTACACGCTGGACCTACACCCCTCATCCCCCCTACACTCCGGACCGGAGCGAACCCAACTAAATGGGCGGCTACGTTTGCTGTGAGGCGCCCTTGAAATGTCTTTGTTTGCGGTTGATCAAAAGAATGCTTAATGAGGAGGGGCCGAGCGGCGCACAAGATTTGCGTCAGGAAGCAATGAGGGATTTGCGTTTTATGTGAGGTTCTTCTCGCTCATACACGAGATTTTTTTCCTCGTACATGACATTTTCGCCGCCAAGCAGCATTCATACGAGGCCCTTCTAGGCCACACATGACATTTTTTTCCTCTAACACGAAATTTTAGTCCTAAAGCTATGAGAGCATTCATCATATGTTCTTCCAGCTCATACATGAAATTTACCTCATCATTCACGAGATTTTCCTACTCATACACGAGATTTTCCTACTCATACACGAGATTTTCCTACTCACACACGAGATTTTCCTCCTCATTCACGAGATTATCCTTCCTGAGGATTAATTAAGCGTTCGGTGAGCTCCTTTCCAGAGCACAGAACTGAAGTTTGTGCGTCAACTCATTTCTTGAGTCTACTTCTTAAATTCGAGTGAATTATTCTGAGCTTAAAATACGACCTAGTATGAGTTGTATGTTTTACTTGCTTCATTATATATATGTGAAAATGCATAATTATGAATTTTAGAGATAGTTTTTGGTATCCTACTTGAATATTCTTGCTTATGCCGGAATATTCCAGTTCCCCTACTTATAATTTCTGAGCATTTTCCAATGTTTTATGAATCTTCTGATCTCCCCACAATTATTGTGCATAAATGAAAGTGACTTTTTCCAAGGCAGCTACTCAGTTAATTGATTCATGGGAAGCAAATAAAACAGAAGCAGAAAACAGATCAAGCACAAGCAGAAAATCAGGAGTTGTGATTATTAAGAAATTACCACCACTGGGCTAGAAGAACAGATGTAACATATTATGGGGCATAAAATAAGTTTAATTCATCCGATCTAGTTTTTATATCTAACATATCAATTTTATAATTATTAGAAAATATTTGCAAGAAAGAGGAAGCTTTGCCCCTCGCTCTGCTCTCATGCTGCGCTAATCAAGCAGCTTGTTCCGACGATCTCTTCTGTTCTTCATTTTAGTATGAATTATTTTTGTATATTTAGTGTAAGCTTTTTAAATGTTCCGATCTGTTAGCTCATTCAAAAGGTTTCTTGTCCGACCACAGTTTTTGGTATTATTTTTTATTCACTTTTTACCCCTTGATGATATCACGGAGTCGCTTGTTTTTTTTTTTTTTTTT
>JACJUY010001134.1:0-25621 GCA_014220935.1 Platorchestia sp. MABIK
ACAGAATAAGTAAAGCAGTTAGAATTTAACAACCAAATGCTGGTATAACTAAAGAAATGTAGATGGCAGATGCTCACGAATACTGAATAGAAAGTTAAATGATAACAAAACAAAATTCAGTTCATACAGAAAACTGTTCAAAAGTCCAATTGAAAGAGCCATGCAGGGAAACTGACATGATGCAGGATACCTGCTGCTCCTTGCACCAGTTGAAGATGGCCTTGGGCTTGTGACCTTGGCTGCAGGATGTGAAGCCTGGGATGTATATGACTGTGAAGGCAGAGTCAGCTGCTATTTCGTAGTAGGCAAGCTTGCGGAGTTCACCTTTAGAACTGCCAACCTAGGAGTTAATAAATAATTTAGCCAAAGAAATAAAAGTAGTCCATAAGTGCACAACATTACAAATTAACTGACTGACAAGCTGATTTTTTAATAGGCTTATCAGCTGGAGAACATGCTTTTTACAAGACAGTAGGAGTAAGATCAAATGGATGCTTGATCAGTTTTCATAACATAACTACTACTTCTTTCATTAACCCAAAATTTTGTTTGATAATTTATTCAAAACATGTCATTTCAGTAGCTCTGGCAATACGTACACTGCATTTATGTTACTGTTGCTAACTATGACCTATCACAAACATTTTAGAGGCCCTAATATACAGAACAAATTTACAATGCCTGTAAGCAACTTCATTCCTATGAAAAAGAATTAATAATAGGGATTTTTGACCTACTTATGAAAACAGATTTTAGATTGATCAACAATAATTTTTCTAACACGTTACCTATAACATGGATACCAATCATCAATTCATTTTCAAAAAATATTGAACAACTGGTTACATTAAAATATTAAATTTCTATGGGAACAAATCAACCAAATTTGACAATTTGATAAGATCAAATATATTAAAAATTCCATGAATATACAAGATTCATGACAAATACACTACCATCTAAAATGCTATTCTAAATTCAAAGCCTTATTTCAGAATTGAAACAGTGTTAATTAAATAAACAACACTAGCTGAATAATATTCAACAATATTTGAAATAAAACCTTGCAAGAAAAAGAATTTAGAGCTCCTAATGGAATGTCGAGCTTAAAATATTTGCTTAATAACTGTCAAAAAATTTTTCACAATTCAAAACAGCAATTTAAATTTTAAACATTTTAAAATATGAACTTTTTCAGAGGAAATATTTTTAACAGACTGAGGACAAGTCCTTATTTACTTTATCCCAGGAGCATAAATGACAAAAAATGTGTACAACGCAATATAAGTTTTTCTAAATTGCGCAAGGAAAATAACTGATACGTAATAAAAAGTATAATTCAATCAAAATATTTTCAAAAACTCATCAAAACTATTAATTGAGTTCTTGAGCTTAGATTAACAAAGCGTTATATGGCCTATAACCCTCAAAATGCATTCAATTTGGGAGAAAACTAGAGAGCAGTTAAAAATGAAAATTCAGAGCAGGATATAGTTTCAGGATTGCTGTGCTAAATTTAAAACAACTCTTTACTTAATTCAGCAATCAATTAGATAGTTTGAACTTAGTATGAATAGTTAGATAGAGCAAAGGAAAACTGTTAGATAGAGTAATTGTGTTAGATAGAGAAATACATATAATATATAGTTATATATATAATATATAGTTATATATATAATATATAGTTAGATATAGCCATCCTGTATAGTTACTGCTAGCACAGTTAGACAGAGCAAAGACTGCCACATATAGTTCACCTCTTATTGTGTACGAGTACAATTAAGCGGCCTCATTTTCTTAAATATAAACTAGTAACTTACAAAAAATATTCTAATTGAATGTATACTTACTTGTAAAAATTTTGTCTCACTTTGTAGATACGAAGCTGCCATGGCTTGCGTAATCCTCGTCGGGAGTCATAGACAACGATGCACACGTAACATATTTAACCATGGAGTGCGTATTTCCCAACCAATCAAAATATCTCTAGCAATCAGTGATAAGGCCAAGTATTTGTTCACTTATCGTTGACTGATATGTTATATTATGGCCAAACAATAACAAACATAATATGACACCTATCGTTGGCATGACAACGCGGAGGCTGTGACAAGAATGAATAAATCCGTTCTTCTACTGAGACGTAGTTTGATCGTGCAGAAATTGTACAAAAACGAGCAAACCAAGACATCAGCTGAACACACCAAAATACATATGGGAAAAACTATCGCAACGAATCTGAAAATGAACTTTTTAGGCTGACATCCATTTCCCAGTTGGACTATGCTTTTTCACCTCAGCTGAAAATTGTTTTTGAAATTGTCAATGTGGAATTCAAATTTAGAAAACGATTTAAATACTTAGTTTTAATAAACTACATCTACAAATAGCTAGATAGAAAGAAGTTTATGGAATAATATAAGAGTTGAAGAATAAATCAATTGAAGGTGGAAAAAGTAGCGATAAGAAAAAGGTTGTCCGTAACAGAATCTACACTCATTTTTTTCAATAAAAGGAAGGTTTACCTAATCTTCAGCTCGGGACTGCACATTTGCCTTCTGGGAGTATTATGGTTCAATCAGTAACAGTGTGGGATTCTGCTTCTGCGTCACACACTAATAAGATTGAGAAAGCACAAAGTGGAATCCTTCAGAATATTTCTCGCAAAAAGCCAAATTCTACTTTTTTTCCACAATGCTGAAATGTACTCCAAATTGAAAATATTTCCTGTTTTTTAGTAGTATAATGTTGGAGTAATTCATTTATTCAACCGAGTCATGTTCCCTGAAATTTGTGATAAACATTAAAAGACCCATTTGTGCACACACTCTTAGCCTACACGTCAAAAAATTATTAAACAAATTTGACAGGACTTGAAACGTTAGAATTTAATGATTTTTCAAGGCATTTTAGCCATTAATTCACTTCCTATTGTACTGCATCAAAAAATCAGTGATCACATAATACGAACAAATTTAAAAACTTGTGGACTTCATTTCTGAGCTACATAGTTTCATTCTCAAGTGTGTAATTATGAACCTGATTTCACATGTTTTAGTTTAGATTTCATTGCTGTGCCTTATTTTAACATGTTCGCTATTGTACTGGTCGTGTTTAAAAATAACGTATCCATATAATTTTTATTGAAAGTAACAAAACTGCAATTTTTGACGCCCTTCTACTATCAACATGGATTTGTTTCTTCACATCAAACCTTTTGAGAAAACAATCACATTTTTAGGCGAGGATTTCAGCAGTAATGTGAATTCAAGTTCATTCGTTAGAAAATACTTAGAAGTATGGAATAAACATATTTCGTTTTGTTTTATTGACCTTTCAAGATTGTGGTTGCAGTTACCGAATCCGCCTCAAAATTATTGTGGACATTTGAATTAAAATTAATTGGTGATTCTTACGAGCAATCTTTTTTTGTCACCAAGTTGTAGTTCTTTTACNAAGACTATGTTCTGTGCCAGTTAGTTCTGGAAGTTTCTCGCCGCCAAAAAGCGGGAGGCGAGACAATATTTCGTTTTGTTTTATTGACCTTTCAAGATTGTGGTTGCAGTTGCCGAATCCGCCTCAAAATTATTGTGGACATTTGAATTAAATTAATTGGTGATTCTTACGAGCAATCTTTTTTTGTCACCAAGTTGTAGTTCTTTTACACAGATGTTTTGGTCCGGATCTAATAACATTCTGAAATGGGAGACGTGGTCAACAGAAATAAAATTCATTGTTTCCTAACCAGTCTAACTTTCTCGCAGGAGCATGCATGTTTTTTGCCGCCCAAGCGATTTAATTACTTGGGCGGCGAAAAACATGCATGCAGGCGGCGAAAAATTTAGATTGGGTACTAACACCCTGAGTTCGAGTCGAAACAGAACAAATTATTGTGCCTTGTACCCTCCTCGCGGACAAAGCAATTGTGCCTTGTTTACCACACACAAGCAAGGTGATCATGTCCTGTATACTGCTAGTAGCCAAAGTGACCTCCGCCACATAACAAGAGATAAGTCACGCTCACACATGCACACGCCCGCAAAGAACGCATTACTGTAGCGTTACTTGGAGCACTCCAGTTCGGGCCGTAATCTCGTAAAAGTACCGTAAAGCTTGTCTCCCAGATGCATTATGTGTAGTGATGGTGGAGGCAACGAGCCTGCCTGCAGTCCATGAATGAAAGAAAACATCTCGTTCCAGCACACCGTATTTCCCATTCACTACAGTAATTTTTTTGGGCACAGGTAAACTTTACACTGGTGTTATTAGTCATGTTAACTTCGCTCAGTGCTGAACCTTTGTCTGGAATTGTGTTAAGTAATGAGAAAATGATCAAATTTCGTTGCTTGGAAGCGATGCAGTCATTCGACTTTAAACTATCGAGATCAAACATACATTTTTGATGGTATGAGAGATATTTAAAAGTATGGAGTTTCCTTTAAAATTTCGGAAATTAGCAATACATATGAATGAACATCTATCCCACAGTGCAGGATCATTATGATGTTGATTAGATTAATTTAGATAAGTTAGTTTCAGCCTCTATATAACCACATCGAATGTGTACTAAAGATAAGAATTAGGAAAAAACAATTCAGTACCAAGTTAATGGAGATGAGTACTTATGTATAAGGTAAATTCCCACTCAAGATATCTTGCGCGTGGACACAATGAATTGGTAAGGAATTTTAGAAAAGAAGATAATCTGAAAAACAGGACAGCAGTAAACCGAAAAAAAGTCCTTAACAAATAAAAGTTTATTCAGTTTTAACAAAGACGAAGGCTTACCTAACTCTCAGCTCGGGACCTCATGTCTTCCCCTTGGAGCTTTAATTCTTAAAAATACATTAATTGTATCCAGTTGAGGGAAATAATGTCGGCGACTCAAATTCAGATTATAATTGAAAGCACATGAATTAACCAGCAGAAGCCTCAGTGCATCACATATAAATAAATAGCTGCAGTTGTGCAAACCTATTTTCGCCATAAACATCACGAAACTAAAAGTTACAATATCATACAATGTCGTCATAGCATCATGCACCCTGCTCTGCGGACTGCTGTAGGTGGTGCATTCCCAAACGCTTCCACATGAACGGTTTTACACAAGCGATTCTTCACCGAACAATCACTGTTTTCACCCATACATGTACACATCTGGGGCTGCTGAGTACGTGCCTATTGTACCTCCACTATGTTGCAAGTCAGCCTCCTTTACGCTCTTCGTACTCTCACATTTTGACGTCCAGCACTTCCATCCGTGACCTGACGTGCGCCGCAGCACGCACCGCCACCCCCACTCAGCATTCAACGATCACCATTGAGATACTGAACCTTCAACGAAACCGACTTATTGTCAGTCACCACTCCGAGTTCACTTGAAACAACTAGTTGTCAACAGCAGTCTCGTCACCTGCTACATCGACAACAGGGCATGAAGGACGCCGCCTCAGAGGTTTTGCTACTCAGAAAACTCAGCGACACACAATCGCTGAACTTGAATGGAGTACAATTCACAGCTACGAGCCCAAATGAACTATCACACTAAAACGTCCTCTTCTTGCTGTTGATGTCCTGTCGGGTATCACTCGCTGTAACTTTTACCTCATTAACGCTGACTCAATAGTTGAGGCACTAACCTCAGAGATTATAATTATTGAAACCCCAAATACCTTTGCATATGACCACTTCATTCATGCCTATGCAGATAAGAAATTTGTCCAAACGCACAAATTTGAGTCAAACAATTTCACAGCCCCAACCATTTTGGAATGCTCAGCAAATCCCAACCTCACGAGGCAGCATAGCCTAACATCACCAACACATCATACCATACACTGCCTGCAGCACCAACACCACACACAACACAAGCATCATTTAATTTTCAGTTCGTTCATGTATTTAAAGTTGGTTTCTTTTCCATAGCACTATGTTGCATTCTAGTTTAATTTTAGGGCTAATCAGAAAGATATATATATATGTAGTTTTGTCATTTAAACAATTTATTTTCAAATCTAAATGATTCAACGAATTGTGAACATGAAATATTTTACAAATTTATTGAAACAATGTAGGTAAACGTAAAAGATTCATTCCTATTATGCTGTAACAGTAAATCAATTAATCTAAAAATAGGTGAAATGAATTCCGCCAAAGCTGAACTAAACTGTCACTGAAATGGAAATGTTTCCCTGAAAGTTAGCTAGATAATGTTTCAAAAAATATAATTCGAGTGAAAAACTACACAGGTTTTCATTCATTACCAAAAAATAAACATGATGGAGCCGCGGGTACGAATATATCTAGACGTGTACGAGTACATACAAAACTATTCACATATATGGATGTATATTATGATCTTGTTGAAACTCACTTCATCGAATTATTAAAAAAACTGTGGGCGCATCGTTTTAGGTCCAGCCCATAGGTCCCTACAGCTTGTCCCCTGTCCTTTTTTTAAAAAACTCAATAATACTACAAGGCTTCTCATAATAAGGCTGTAATAATTTGTGACGATTTCATTATGATACTCTCATACATGGTGACTATGGACAAACATTTTTTAAATACAATGTTTTTAAAGTTCTTTATTCTAATAATTAATCACCAAGCTTTCTTGCTTCTGGTCAGGCTCTGCCACGCCTCTCAATAATTTAATGTAGCACGCCCATCTAACTACCTCAGAGGAATAATAACTTCTGATTTGTGTGTGCATTTTCTAAAAATTTTAGTGAAAACAAATATTTTTAATACTTGTGCCTCGCAGCAGGCTGAAACTGACCAGCATCGATGCGAGAATGAAATAAGATGCAAATGCGTGTGATATGCTAACAGATCTCGCCTTAAAAAAAAGATGAATCAACAAAACATTTATTCAACACACTTTGACTACGCAATGTTGAATATTCCTAATGCTGTAAAAACTACATATAATAAATGCTGTCCGATCATTACACGTACAATTACACTGAAAAACAAACAAAAATCTTCATTTACTCCAGACATCATATCAGACAGTGAAAAACAAGTTTTCTTCACAGTTGTTTACTTCGGGAAAATCTCGAAAGAAGTAGTGTTTAGATTCAGAGATTTAATCACAATTGAACTAAAAACTAAAAAATGCTTTGTGCTAAGATTTTCTTTCAGAAAAGATATGAATAAAAACTTGGCGTCTGCTCATTTCTGTTGATACGGTAAAAAAAATTTTGCGGCGAAAAAATTTGAATGTGTATTTTCAAGAAAATGTAATTTATTACATCAAGAAAGATGATGCAAATTTTTTCAACAATTTCTTTGACGACAAGGGCACCAACAAAGCAGATAATATAATTCTTGCTCTTACTCTAGATTTAAATACGTATATCAAATTCAGGAAGGTAAAAATTTCTTCTTTTTGCAATAAAAATATTGCCTCCGTTGTTCTTGACTGTATAAACATTTGAATCAGGAACAATTAACAGAATAAATCAAATGGATTAAAATTGCTTGCAGTGAAAGTATTAAATTCATGGCTGATCTAAATCTCCGATCCTCTGAGGCTAAATTAATCATTCACTGTATTTATCTATTGTCATACACTATTTGAAAATTGCCCGAGTACATAGCTGGGCATTGAGTACGTTCAGAGTATACTTAAGTATGATACCAAGTATTCAGTTCTACTCTCAAATGTACTTAAGTACTAAGTAGTTTTGAATGTGTTTAAATACATGTTTAGGACAGTTTTAAGTACGTTATTTTATGAATCACTAAGTTCTGACCAACTGTCGGATTTAATTTTGGTCGTTTTGAATTTTCTGATAAAATACTGTAACTATTTGGCTTTGCAATTTCTTCATAGCCTCATCGCCTATGCGCATTTGGGAACATTTATACTGCACTTGCTGGTGACAAAACGAAATGTCCCCAATCCCCGATTTGACACGGGCGGTGGATAAGGGTTCAGTAAAATAAAAAATGAAAAATTTAGAGTTTAATATTCCTGTTTTCTGAAAGCATAGTTGAACACATCGAGAATTCTCTGCATATTTCATGTATAACAATTAATTGACGACGCAATTAAATTAAAAGGCAACCTCGTGGCAGAAAGATCGTAATGAATAGAGCATAGCTATACTCAGTATAATAATAGAGACCAAAGGAGCAACATTTAAGACCTCACTGAAGACTCCTCATGACAGGGAGAAATGCATCTGACTAAATTTTAGCTATACACAAAATCAGCAATTATTACGAAATCGTGAGTTGAAGAAATAATTTTGTCCTCTAGGGGTTTTAGATTTTTTCTTTTAATTCTCCAAATTTAAATAAAAAAAGGCCAATGCAAAGATTAGTCAGCGATCTGGAATCGTTTCAAAATACTTATAGTATCCGGAATCTGAAGGTAAATCTTTTTATCATTTCGTGTTTAGTTTGTGGCGGAGCGACGTACAACATTCACTCTACTTGTTCCTCCGCGCCTGTGAGGTTCATGCTGCTGGTAAGCGACTATAATTTCCTATGTTTCCCGAGTTACAACTTTCATTAATTGATGGGCCTTTATAAAGTTGTGTGTTTGAAGTAGGAGTTCCGTTGCTCATAATTCCCGTTTTGTTTTAGGAATCCTTTGTTCTTTACAACTCCTCCTTGCTCCGACGATCTGGTTCAGTGTTACACGTGTAAACTGGAAATTTAGTTCTTTACGATATTGCAAAGACTTTCGGAAGGCTAGATGACTCTGGTGTACTTGAATGTTCTTGAATCTTCATCCTATTGTAACCCTACTATCCTAACTGATGCGTAAATTCTTCCGTCGAACTAAATACAAGGTAAGTCTTCACAGCCAGCCTAACATTCAGCTCGAAAGCTCACATTTTCTCTCCGAGGGCACAACAAGCAACCCAACAAATTTAATCAGTTCTTTTTAAGCATGAAGAAAATTCGCAACACGTGAGCTACTGCGATCCATAATGAGCGCAGTGGCCCCTGCCGCTAGACTGCGCTGTAGCGGCGCAGAGCCTGCAGCATGTCGTGGTAATTTGGTGGCTTAAGCACCGAGTGTTGGAGGCTGATAACCCTTCTACTCTGCGAAGTCTTTTTTCTGTCCATGGTACTAAGAGAATTGATTTATTCAGTTTTATCCGTCGGAGACAAACTTACCTCGTGTACTTGTAAAACTTTCCACTTTTATTATTTCCGTCGGAGTATGGGTATAAGATTGAGGTGAGTGGCATGTTGTACCGTGAAATTTGCCTCAATGTAGCTATTTTGAAAGCCGCGATTATTGGTTTTGAGTTACTGTGTATTTTTGCTCTTCATGTTTTATAAGAAACCCACGTATTGTTGAATTGTTTTGTTAAAATGCTCATGTTTCTTCATGTTATTTGCATTCCATTGTTGTACTTCAGTTATGAGGTTTCTATTTTAGATTATTTCTATTCCATTGCTTTTGCATCAGTTGTCGCAACTTTCATATTTTCCATCCTCATTTTTCTTCGCTCGCCGTTCCCAACAACTCTTTTTGTCCGTCATTTTTCACTGACGAAAATTTTAAATTCATTCTCCATTGATTCAGTCATTAATCTTTTATTTTCAAATGAATTCTGGGCATTCAAATCGTCTCAAATGAGTCTATTTTGTAAGAAATGAGATCAAAAGTTTATGAAACGTGAGCTTCATCATCTCAATCCACAATCAATACACAATCGTTTGATTACAATCATCATAATTTAAAGCCAAACACAGCTCATTTGGCACTTCACTATACAAGTTACGTTAAATAAATAATGTTTTAATATTTCAATCAGTATTTCATCACGAAGCTCAAGGAAGGAAAACACGTAGAACGATGGCGAACCGTTTACTAGTACAATTAATGAAGACGCATTCCAATGAAACGGGTTAAAAGGCACGCGATCATCGGACATCAGGGCAAGGGCAAAGAAATTCAGCTTATAGATAATGTCCAGCGGTAACGTTAAGTATTACAGGGTCTCGAGTTTACATTATATTTATACATTGAAAGCAACTGTAGCTTCTACAGATACAGAAATATTTCATCTAACGGAAGAAATATAAGCTCAGCACTGAATATAAATTGCTCCCAGTCAAATATTTGCATCTCAAGAATCAAGCCAAGACCTTGCGAGCACGGAGCTTCTTCTTGGAATGCCTATCACCTACCTCCTATAGCTGGTAAGCCTTTACATGGAGCGTTTGTGGGGGAAATATCGCTGGTGACCAATAATCTAAGATAAAGAATTCAAGCAAAACGGAAGGATCATATGCATATCGTAATTTTGATCTATCTACGTATAGTGATAATTTCTTTATTTCATATATAAGTGTGCATATATTTAAGGAAACCTCATTGTCGTGTCTCGTCGTATTTAAATATCATTTAGCACAATTAATGGCGCACAACTTGTACTTGTGTTGCTCACTTTGGAAAGACGCTGTCTTTGTTGCCGTGACATTCTTTGTTGGTGAGGACCCAAGCATAGTTTTCACAGCAGGCATGGTGGCATGTGGTTGGGTAAACTTGCCTCCGCATCGTACTATTCCTTCTTAACGTGCGGTCATAATCTAAGCCATGAGATAAAGATGGAGAAATATTTTCTTCAATCGCCGACGCTTTTTTTTCAGCAGCGTTATGCGTGAAATCGAGTCATATTCATTACAAGTACGACTGTTTGACAAAATTCATGTGTTGTTTTTACTATGCAAGGATATCTACTTGTATAATCCAATTTTATTCTAGCTGGCAAATTTGTGTAGAGTGCTGTATAAGCGATTTATAAATTTTGTACATCATTTTCAGTACTGTAATTGAGAATGATTACTTCGTAATTTCACTGTCCTTAACTCGCTGCAAAAAAGTGGTCTCTAGTTCACAGTATTCAACAAAAATTTTCACGTGGTATAATTTGCTCCGCCCCCAAGGTATAACTTATTCCATTAAAACACCACGTAGCTTACAACACTCCCTTCAGCCCCGGCAAGCGCTGGAGTTACAGCGCCAGCCTGCCAAAACTCGTCGAGTTGTTTCAGAGCTTTACGTTTATTTGCACCGTAAAACTCCTGCTGTGACCGAACATTTTTATGACTCACAGGGCTTGCGGCAGTGTATCATTTTCGCGTGCATTTGCCATCATTTGATGATGCATGGCCAAATTTGAGGAAAAGAAGGATGGGTTCGCTAGAATTTCCATGCATTTTCATGAGGAGCGGACAAGCCGCCGCAACATTGCCTGGTCCAGAGCTGCGCTCAATCTCACGGCGTCGTCCTTCAATGGCGAAGAGCAGCTCTAGATTTATCTCACAAAAAAGTGCGAACACAACGTTTCGTTAATCAAAATATAATTCAAGATCCTGCACAACGTCATGTTCGTGATGGCAGGCAATGAGAAAATGTTATTATAAGGCAAAATATGAGTACATTGATTTACTAAGAAAATCTTAGAGAAAACTGTTCTCTGTTTATTTACGGTGATTCGAGGCGGTGCTGCCAAATTTAAGTTTAAAAATCTCATACAAAATGCAGTTTCAATAAATGGTGTTAGTTGAAAATTGCGAGTGCTGTGCAGGAATATCAGTTCACATTTCTTCCATGCAAGAAAACACTGAGGATTCACGAGACGCGGTGTGCAGGCATTTGCCGGAATGTTTGAAATTTATTGGAAACGCGCTTAGCGGCCACGGAGCCGAGAAGAATGATGGACGGAGGTCGTACAGCAGGTAAACTGCCACAGATTGGGGTGTTTACGCAGTCAAGTTGTGCGCACTTTGAAACGTTTGAAGCTCAGGAATGACAAATAAGAAATGGTTGAAGGAACGTAGCCATTGAACGCTAAGTATCTGATAAGCTAAGATTTCGCTTGGGTTTTCAGTAAAGTCTTTTTGCAAGATATTTTTCTCGATGGCTGATGAAATTCATATAACTGTGATAATCTCTATTTAATTCGTTAATCTCTTTATTGTGGCTTAATGATTCATCATAGTGTTTTTAAGGTTTACTTTTTTTGCTGTTCATGATGCCGTTTTCATTTTGATAAAATTTTCATTCTCTTTTGACTCAAGGGCTAGATGATCTGCGGAATACTTTTGTATTGTAAATATTTTAACCCAGGATGTTTTCATAGTTGTTCAAGTTAAAATTAAACATACTTTTATGTCGAGGGTGCCTCTTGATTAATTCGATAGCGGTCTGCGATCGTTTTGAGACACTTTAAATGTATGATACACTCCATCTGCAGTTCAATTAGACGACGAGTTATTTATCTCTTTATATCGTCTCCAAAGTTGAACATTTCCATAGGACAGCTGACGAGCTGCTGCAGTGTTATTGGATGCAGAGTGTCGCTTCATCTCACAGGCGTTGTCCTTTAATAGCGTGGAGTGGTGTTGTAAATTTATTCGCTTCTATACATTAACATTTCCCTAACCTTGACATGAACTTAACGATCAACAAGATCGTTTTTCCATAAATTATGATTAAGTAAGCTATGTTTTAACGAAAAGCATCTTTTTGTTAGCTGAGTTTTCCATTGAATTTTTGTACACTACGAGAGTTATCTTTCATCTAATACATTCTGTTGTTACAGTAAATCAAAATGAGATCCAACGCTCAATGCGTCAAATTAATACCAGAGAGGCGATTTTGGTTGTTGTTAGATATATGAGAAATCAACTTTGTTGCTAAATAAATCAGTTTTCACATGTTGCTGTAAAAATTACGTCGTGGTTTTTATATGTGGAAGGAAAAATGACGTCGCTTTTTTCACATGTCGCAAAAACAAAGTCGTTTGTTTCAAATATTGATGGCAACAACGTCGCTATTTTCATGTGTTGATGAAAAAAACCTTTTTTCATATATTACAGGAAAAATATCACTTTTTTCATGTAGTGCAAGAAATATGCGTCACTTTTTCATACTTTACGAGAAAAACCTATCGCTTTTTTCATATGTTGCGTAAAAAAATTGGTTGCATTTTTCATACGTTACGGGAAAAAATCCGTCACTTGTTTCATTTCTTGATAAAAAAAATTTGTCGTTTTTTCAAATGTTGCGGGAACAAATCTATCGTCTGTTTCATATGTTGCGGGAACAAATCTATCGCCTGTTTCATATGTTGCGGGAAAAAATGTATCTCTTGTTTCATATGTTGCGGGAACAAATACGCGGAAAGCAAAACGAGTGTCGAAAATTACTGGGCACTCGCCCAATGAAGCTGAAGTATTTTGTTATCTCGTCAAATTGAAAACAACAGCGCAACAAATAAAATGATTTACATATACACACGGAAAACCTTCGAAATGAACATGATAAAGATACAAATGCACAAGTGATATTCACAGGTTGTATTTCTTCAGGAAAATAATCTGTACATAGGTTAGTGAATCCGTTAAATTTTTTAGAAATATAAAGTTACTTCTCGGTCACTTCGTCATCTTTCATCATCGATGAAATTATACGTTTGTGCTACTATTGTGAACTTAAATGAGCAGGGTCATTTATGCCTGGACCCGGCTGTGAAGAGCACCTCAAATGCTCGGGCTTACCTGCCACAGAGCGAAAGTCACTAAATAACTTCTGGCTGCAGAGTGTGCTCGGCTCCAGAATTCTTCTCTACGTCCTTCTCTTATTCTGCCATGATGTTGCTAGAGGAATTACTTTAAGATGCTGTCGCAGGGATTCACTTGTGTTATTAAAAGTGATTTCATAATCTTCAGAGCATAAAAATGAATACAAATTTGATTAACGTCTAGCTCAAAATTTATAAACATGTAGTGCACCTGACGACAGAAACACAAAAATATAACGGAGTTGATCGGTACCATTCTAAACCGCGTCAGCTTGGAAACCATCGTAAGATTCAGAAGATAGCTTACTCTATAGTGATGTCATACGACTTACCTCGAATTCTTTAAACTATGCAAGAGACCAGGCTCGGATAAATCTACGTTAATTATTTCCTTGACATTTATCGAAGACTTTTTGCGCCACAGGCAGTACACACCATGTCTTATTCCACGCTTTGTAGCTGACGAGAAACCTCTTGATGTCCCCTAAGAATAAGCAACATCTCTCAGCGACGTGACTTGTAATAAAATTAGTGTGCTTATGTACTAAATTGCAGGTGTTCCTACTCCGCCACGACCTATTATTAAGGCCCCGTTTACCTTCAGATGACCCCCAAGAGACCTCCGAAGGCTGGGTCAGAGGCGTCTTTCACGACTTCCTGGCATGCGAGCACCAAGTCACACGGGCGTAATTCTAAGGAAATTACACGCAGCGTCGGGAAAGAGGGCCATTATCTCAGCCTCTGGAACGTGTAATGCCTGCACCGCCTGGACGTTACGTGGGTGAACGCCGATGCTGTTGCTGGGCAGGCGGCTAGGATTATCATACAATTTACGTCGTTGTAGCTGGTAACGCAACTTATTGTCGACTTGTCGTCTCTACGTGTAGTTTTTCTAGGGATAAATGATAAATTAGGACATATTGGTCAGAAAATGAGCGAGTAGCTTAGTAAAGAATCCAAAAGAACTTGCGTTGTCAGTTGTACCATAACGAAGATATAAATTGCTTGAAAACCAGGCTCCAGGGCGAAATGTGAAGAAAGGAATCGAACAACCGCTCTGTTGTCTTTGCTAAATTGGTGCTGTCGTTCTCCGTTGAGGCTGGCGCTGTCGTCTTGTTGTCGAAGCAATTACAGTTGCCTCAGAATAAAGAAGATAGTTGTCGCCTTTGCCTAAATTCAGTGGGTTGGAAAGCGCCCCAAGGCTTTCTACAGACCTCAGTCACTAAATGTACTGTTGATACAAGGCTCCAGCTCGTCAGTAACTCATAGCAGAATCATGTGCTACATTTTAAGTTATTGCTACGTCCGGTTAGCGCGCTCAAAACTTGTTCATGTTAGAACCTATTATGTTACATCGTGAGATAGCGACATTTTAGTATGTTCGGCTAGGCTTACTTCAAACTTGTTCACATTTGAAATACTTACAGTTTCCGGTTTGCCAAAAATTGCACAACAGGAAAGAAATACCGCTTTGCCTGCTAGCACCACGAGCAAGTTGTGTTCGAATTAGGTGTTGCTGTACGTCGAGCTTGAATCGGATAACTTCAAAACAGTAATCGCAAAAAAGGAATACTGCTTTTTTCAAGAAACAATGAGAAATAATACTTATGATAAAGAACGTGGCATTTGATTGCCTCAAATTTAAACTAATTTCTATTAGGCTATTGTTGTACTGAATTTCAAAGAAGTTGAATAGAAATTCCTGGCTTGTCATAGTCTTTCAGCTTCGTTATTTTCAGAATCCGTTTACAAGATAACTGATGTACTACGTATGTGAAAGCAACCATCCTATGCATTGTAAAAATTCATCTCTGCAGCATTTAATACAGTACGTAATCTGTATCCTTCCCATGCAGATACGACTGGTTTATTACGTCCAAGCTCGACTGGTGGCATATGAACGCGTGAATGCAACGAACTGTTTTTCAGAGATGACCAATTTTAATTTCAGTCAAAGCTGTCATGAGTTTACCATTAGTCAAAAAATTATCAATTGAACAGTTCACTCTCGTGTACTGAAAACTATTTCATGAATAATACTTTGCATTAGCTCTTTATTTTCCGTCTGTTTGAAATTTATTTTCTGTCAAAATTTGTACCATTCTCCTGGCTTTTGTCGTTGTCTTACTCTGTCATTTACTTGAATGTTTCATAATTTATGCTTGCGTATACACAGATTGTTGAGTCTTTATCATGTACGTGTACGCAATATTTCCACCACAAGTTTTAAGTACTAGTGTCTGTGAACAAATTCCATTTCGTCATTGTCATGTGCTTTATTCTCGATCCTTTCGAATAATATTAAAATTCATCTTCTTTCATACCTGTGTAAGCTTCCTTTATGTCCAGAACAAATTTCAACATATCATGAGTAAATTTTCGTATGTTTCCTAATATGTTGCGTTACGTTCAGCTTCACCTTGTTGTAGAACATTTTTTAGAGGTCCTCTAGAGCGAGTTTGGCAGCTGCAGAACCGCAGCACCAAAGAAAGCATGCATTTGAAAAGCCCAAGCCTCCACAGCCGCAAAGAGTTGTTGCGCCAAAATGCATAAATAAACATCACTTTTCATTTTTCTCCCATTTTGCAAATTTGTGCTAAAAAAAGAACTTACTGCTGGGATGACGAGCCACGCAGTCTAGCATAAAGTTCTCACTGGCGATGGAATTTACGAGTGTTTCATGTTCAAATATAGCTTTCTGTCGTTCATATATCTGTGTACAAGATGCAATTGGTGGTACATAAAAACGGAAGCTTTTCGTGCGCAATCCCCTCACATCAATCTAAGCTTTCGAGCGTACTTGAAATTTTTCGTAATGAATGTGAAACAGTTAAAAGTGCCACTGTCATTACTCTGGGAAACGCACACACCGATTTTTCATTCCGTATCACTCGACAATTGCAGCTTTGTGCAGCATTGACGTGTGGTTGCTCTGTTGTCAGATGGGCATAGGAAGAACATTGGCGATGCGGGTAAGTCTAAATCTGCGTTTATAATTTCATTAATAGAGAAGTTAAATAATAGATTAGAGGATATAAATGTGAATCATTACAAACAGTGTTTTTAGTGGCGACTCCTGGCACTACTTCAAAGGTTTTAGATATTTTAATTTTGTTTTTAAAAATTTATAACTGTAGTTCGCGTGAAGTTAACAAACTGGAAACTGTTGAAATGTTTCAGACAACTTTCCATACATGGGTGTTTCCTGAATAGCAAACATGCCATTGTATCTTATTCGTCGCCACCAACATGCCGCCATGGTAGCTAAAACCGGATGACAACGTTGAGTTAGAGAAAAAATTATTTGTGGACCTTTCAAAGATAAATACTTTTGGCTACTTTTTAAATATTAATTTGCCGGGTGACTTCAAATATTTCATTTTTGTAACGTCTTTTGTTACGTTTTGCGTCATAGATAACTTAAAGCAAGGTCGTTTGAACGATTGATTTAATTTTGCAAATTTAAAAAATATATCATGCGGAAAATAATTGGTAAAAATCCTCTTTCACTTCAAATAGAGGAAGAAAAGAAGATGACTGCATTGATGCTCAATAGCAAGACCTAAGATAACTTCCATCAAGCTGTTTCTATACTTTTTAATTAAAATCAACATGTTTGTGCCGAGACATTATTTCTTCCTCCAATAGCAACACGTCACAATTCTTCGACGTTTTTCGCAGAGTAACGATCTACTCGAACTTTTAATTCTCGCTGTAGATTTGAAAGCAAAATCAAGTCGAGACTCAAAGAAAGCTATGGAAAAACTATTTGTCTTTTCTCCGGAGTTAGAGTTGCAGACGTAAACCAATGTTTGGAGAGCTGGAATTGAAACTGGCAACCGAGGTAAAACTTCAGAGACAATAACATGAGATTTTCATTCAGTATTTTGATGTAGTCGTCAGATTACGTTACGTCTTTGATGGCAATCAAATAAGCCAATCCCACTTGAGGCGAAACTGACCGAAAATATCTCCAACCTCCGACCAGGTTTTCTGTTGGATCAAGTCGTGTTCTTGTGCGTCACATTTGTTACGTAGTCTTGTTTACGATATTTGAAAAAATTCCTCAGTTTTGTTTCATTAAGGTTTTAAATGTACTCAAACATAACTTTCATCGTTCACATAAGTTTAGGTAAAACTAAAATCGAGTTGATAAACATTGTGACTCAAAAAGAGGTGTTCATAGTGGTCCATGTTCATGTAAGCAATTCCGATTTAAACTATGTTGGATCATAGGGGTTCTTACGCTGATACCCTGCGTTTCCAACTCTCTGATGAGGTCTTACAGCACAACTCTTGAGGTTTTTTAACCTCCTGTAAAGTTTACTCAAAGCTCTTGAGGACAGTTTAGACGGCCATCCAAGCCCAGACAAAGCTGCTGTCAAATACTTTACTCTTCTACTCTGTAAACATCTGGATCGCATATTTTACGGCTATTCTGAGATACTGTGAGTTAAATTTTTCGAAATAATTATATAACTATCACAAAACTTGTGGGAGTCAAAAATCTTTCGTGGCCTTTTAATATTGCGCTATTTCGCCTTAAGTCTCTTATTTTATTCAAACTCTAACCAACAGCAACGATGCGTATTGATATTCGTTGTTGGAGCAATCGAAAATTATCTTCTTATAAACTAATCCTAAAAGCTCTGTGAAGAAATCAAAAATAGAAACTTAACACAATTGAGTAGATGTCTCTCAGAGCGTTAATGTTCAATTTTAAGACCATTTTATAATATCATTTGATCGCACAAAGTACCCGGGAAATTTGTGAAATGATATCTGTCGTTATAGAAACTTAATTTCCAATAATTCAGGTAAGTGATAACATGTAACGTATTTAGAATTAGACGAGCATTGTATTCTGTGAAATGATTAATTCGCTGTTGTGTGAATTTAGCTAATTTTGTGAAGAAGTGCCTATGTATTGCCGTCCTATATTCATAAGACATGACATTTACTTGACCAACATAATTTTCACATCTGTGCCATTATTTTTTCAATTATTGAACGCTACATGGAAACAGCGTGTAATTAGAGATCAATGCTAGGACACTGAAAGCCACTTTCAAGTGCTAACTTAACGTTTTTTAAGGCCCCATCAAGTTGAGGCCTTTTTCTCATAGAGTGCTGATGATAAATCTCAAAATCGTGAAATAGTAAATGTTTTTAGTTTCTTAACTCAACTCACACCTTTATCAGAGGGCTTTCATATGCGTTTGTTTACAGTGTAGAATTTTTGGTATAGTAGTATTGTAGAGTAAGCACGAACTGCGGTGTGAGATTTCAAACTTCTGTTTAAAGCAGTGCTAGAATGAAATAACGTCGCAACAGAATGAAATGAAATGAAATGACGTCCCCTCCAGCCGCATTGGACTTCTATGGTCTCGTCCCGTGCGATGAAACCTGACAAAGGAAACACATTGTTTACATGCGCTTGGTGATGCAAACACGGCTGAACAACGGCAACTTGCCGCGCACAAGCAACGAAGCTTTAGTCGAGGCTGTAACTCTTTCACTGCTAAATTATTTTGTGTTTCTACCTCACAAGCGACACGGACAAGCAGCCAACGTTGGTTTTTCATGTTGCTTTAGGGGTTAAAAGTATTTTGATTGCAATGACGCATTTGTGAATGCTATTTCTTCCTGCATTTGGGCTGGAAGGAAAAGGCTTCAAGTTAATCATAAATTGAGCAACAGTTTCTGCGCCTGACGAGGCTAGCACGATTGTGACGCTTCAAATCTAGTCAGTTCATAGCAGTGAAATATACGAGAATGTCGTCACTGCACTGGAATCATGAGCAAACCGCCCTACTCTAAGAGTCCATTTATTCTTTTTTAGTCATATATCGGCTTAATACGAACATTACGTTAATCCCCAAAAAGTAGATTGTTATGGAATTGTTTTGCTGTTTGTTTTCATTTGAATGAATCGGTGTAACTAGTAGAAAAAATAAAATGTTTCAGCTAATAAAATTATGCAAATATCAGATGATATTGCATGCATTTTTTTCAGTCCTTTTTTACCCTGAAGGTACCTTGACTCTGAAGATAAAGAGAATGTACCCTGACCCTGAAGATGCAAAAAGTATTGCAGCAAAAAATCAGTCCTCGTTTGAATTCTTATTAAGCCAATTTCCAACCCGATTTGCTCGGGTGTATACTACACAGTGTACAGCTACGTCCGATTGTGGGGCGCAAAGAGTATGTATAACCTGTAATGTGTTTCATCTTGAGACACCTCCCAAGCTCTCATTTTCCGAGTATCTGGCGTTCCGAATACATGAAGTAAAAAATTTATGGAAATGTATTTCTTGAAGTTCTGAATATATTTCAAGCACTGCATTAAGTAGCGAAATATTTGTAGAAAATGTATGTAAAATTTTGTATTTGAATACTTAACATAGATTTAGTGCTCACCGCTGGGCGTGGGGTGCCACCAGGGAGAAAAGAGAAGGTGAACATCAGTTTTCTCGTTTAGTGAAAATTAAGAAAAAAATAGGGTTGGTTTTTGTATGAGTACGATGATTTCAAAATTCATAGTGAATAGTTTTTTAAGGCCACAGCACATTGCACTTCACATTTTAATTTTTTAAAATCATGACTAGAAAACCGCACTCGCTCAACCGTTCGCTTCAAATCTTGGTCCTCAATGCGCAAGTGTTCGCCGTCCATGTCATTGCAATTTCCCACTTTTTCTATCACTTCGCTAGCTACAGCGGCCATGCAACCATCAATATTTCTGAGACATTTTTTTACTAATTATTGCATAATTCTTACTTACATGTATCTCATAGTATGAAAAAATGTGAATGATTTAGTCAAAAGTGAACGTATTAAAATGGATTCGACGAAATTCTCAAAAACAAGGGGAAAGTTAGCATTCCAACACAAATTCATGTGAGGCTTCAAAAGGAAACTTACTAATTTCCCTAACTGCATTTAAAGAAGAGGAATCTCAGACTTCCACTGTGAATAGGGATTGTAATCGTACACCGTGCTCTCTATGCGTGAAATATATTTCAAAATTAATTTGGTCGAAAAACAATGAATTTCTTGACGAATGAAACTTGATTACCACTTTGGTAGACAACAGATTCTACCTCAAATCGAAACCAGCACCACAAATTTACACTGAGAGGACGAAGAGCTAAGATGATCATCAGGCGCTAGGTGCTGAGCATGACAATCGACGCTTGGTAAAAATTAATGATTTTGTGGACGATTACGTCTTTTGTGGATGACAGGCTTATCCTGAAAATTTTACTCCGATAATCGCATACTCTATGGACGTCAATCTGATTGTGATTACCTTTTTTTTTTACTGAGGACCACATTATTCTTATAATTATTTTTCTCTGGCGTAATTAAATCAGAGTTTCGATAATGCATGAATAATCAAACATTTTCTCTCTCGGAGCATGCTCTCGAAGGACGTTTATCTCATCTTACTGGGTCCGTCCTCACGTATACGCCAGTCACACACTCCGTATATTGAGTGTGTGACAGGGCAGCCTTTCTTAATTTTGTCTTTATCTTCTCACTTTTAGTCACGTCACAAAGACATGAGTGATATACTCAAGGAAACGGCAAAAAGTAATGTTGCATATCGCACTTTGTACATCATTATTACTACTACTACTACTTATTACGGTACTAGTGTACGCGGTTCGTCAAAAATGACGGGATTCAATATTTTCATTACATAAATCTTTCAGATGGGGATGACAATCAAATATATCTATACTGGTAGAACTCGGAAAAAAATATTATCATTATTACAGTACTGTAAACAATGCATCGTCGTTAAAAATGACGGCATCAGCTTTTAAGTTAGTGTTTTCGAGCATGTTATTCAATATTTCCCATCTTGTTACTAAAAACAGGGTGTTATATTTTGGGAAGTGTTGTAACTTTGAAGGAGAGTGCGGTTGGTCGCAAGCTGATATCGAGACCAACACGCACACCAACTAACAAGATCACCAGAGCTTTATAAGTATTTCGAGTGAGCCGCGAAAAAGTGTCGGGGTTTCTAGAAGCTTATCACTCAGTATGTGTTAATTGTAGAGATCTTATTTTAGTTCAATTTTGAACGTGAATTTGAGCAATTTTCCTCATTCTGAGCGGATTTGGCTTACACAAATTGTGTTAGCTCTTAAAAATGAATAATAAATTAATAAGTTTCAAGGTAACTAGAAGCATTTCAATTTGTAAATTTCGATGCAAGTTTATTTATTAATTGATAAGCTTCACTGTTGACTATGCAGTTGACTACAGGACAGCGAATTTTCCTAATCAGAGTATTCATAGAAATCGAAAACGTTGTAGAAGATTATAAGATGCTCAAGACCATTTGCCAGAAGAAATGAAGCCACTGTGTGAAAAACTGTTGCTAAATTTAAGACACATACAACTTAAGTTATTGGGGAAAAGGCAAACTCTCATAGTATACCTCGAAAAGAAATAGAAAAGGTCTCCAAAAAGCGCAGGTTCGAGTTACAAACAATGTAGCGGGATTTTGCAGTATACTGGATCCTGCCCCATCTAGTGGCCAGCACGCACAATGAAGAAAAAATCCCCCTCAATTTTTGTGTAACTGCACCAATACTATTTCCATCAACAACAATCTGTCAAAATGGTGGCATATGACTGAAAATGGCTAAAAATAGCACTAAAATGAAGTCTATGCAATTAATGCACGATGAGAAGCAAACATTCAAAAATATCGACGCTTTTTTGTGATTCACCCATTATAGATTAGATATTTAGATGGATAGATAAATACACAAATTGATACGCCTTAAAATTAGTTCGAATATCAAGCCAATCATTAATTCAACATCGCACATAGTCTTAGATTCTCCACAATCAACAGTGATACCGAAGCGTAAATTCCATTACATTGAATACAGCCGACGACTTCTCATTGCTGAAAAGTCTCGTGATCTAACAAAAATTCCTTACAACCGTGAGTAAATCATTCATGGCGCGCCACTCAGTCCATCACACGGTGCTTAGGATGAACCCAGCATTAACTGCATCCCGAGGGCCGCCGGAGTTCCGTGCCTCCTGCAGGGTCAGTCAGCCGACGGCGTCCGGAATGTGAGGGTAGTACGCAGCATCCGACCGGCGGCCTGCGTCCGATCAGCTTGCCAAGCACGTGCTCTATCTAATAAAATGCTGCCGTAGTTCATGTATCACGGATACTCTCATGGCCTCTCTAGATATTAAATGAAACGGTCGCCTTGTGAAGTGTTTTGGTGAAATTATTCGTGTGGAATATTTTTGCCAATCCTCTGGAAATAATGAGTGGCTACTTATTCAACGTAGGGTGATTACAATGTATGTTTGGTTGTTTGTTTGAAAAAAGTTGACATAGACGACATGGTAAACCCTTAATTGCTGATTTGGAATATTAGAAAAGGTTGAAATAAAACCAATACTCAAATAACCTCTAAAAAAATGTGCGGTTCCGTTCGATATGTATCCTCCAATATAATTTTACCTAATGATCGCATTAAATTATCTGAAAAAAATATCCTTTGGAGTAAAAGGACTGCCTAGTTTTATGACACAGTGACTTGGATGATATCGTGGTTTGGGGAGTAGAACAAAAACGTATATTATGGTGTATTTAAAATCTTGTTGACCATTTTTCAGTTAAATCAGCCCTAAATATATTTTTCCGTGAATCACTCACGCAGAAAGATTCTACAGTTGAACATTGCAAGAAACTTTTTGTGGAGACACTACACTGAGAATTGTGCTCCCCATTCTGATAGAAACATCATCTTTGTCTCTGATCTTTCGCACCATCGTAAAGTAACACAGCACTGTGATGAGGCAAAATTTTAAATTCTTCCGCTGTGTAAATAGCGATCTTCTGAGCGTCAGCTCTTTCAGAACCTTGGGCGTCATAAGCAACTACATTGTTAGAATACACACATGAATGAGTGTTTGTATTTCTGAAAACTTCTTTTGCTGTGTGCTGCTCACTTTTTTAAAACTTAGCGACTCGTCACAAAGTAAGGACTCGAAAGACGCTGAGTTTTCGAACAAGTTTTAAGTGAAGCCGGGATGCGATGTGGTGCAGGTGATAATATCGCGAGTCGTTTAAAATTGAAGATACGTAAACAAACATACACTTGTGCGTTTTAATTTTTATGCCGACTTTCTTGCATTCTAATTTCTAAATTTTTTTCCAACTCTAACTCACAAATGGTAAAGATTTCCCCTTTTATCATGCATTGACAGAAAGTAAGGAGCTTTAACAAACAGAGCATAAATTCTGCTGCTGTGTGTTTGAATTTGTCCAGCTTTCAATTTTTCTCCGTTTTTTAAAATTGAGGCCATTTTGCGAAAATGATGGCGATAAAAAGCGACAGTTTTTATTAACATCTTTGAGTTTTTATTTCCCAAAACATTTTCTTACATTCTAAGTTTCTAGTTGAGCTTCGGTGTACATGTCATACCGTCACGATGAAGTTGCCCTCTAAAGTCATCCTAACATCTAAATGATGTATAATTTTTTCATGATTTCGCCCACTTTAATTGTTCTTAAGCAAATAGTTTAAAGAAAGTCTTAAGTTAAAGGTGTTCAAACATGGATGCACATCCAACTCGCAATGCTGTTAAAAACTTTCAAAAGACTTTCGAAATATTTATGGGCCGGCTACTCTTCGCGGTAAATTCTATCATCATCAAAACGTTCGCTTAACCTAAAGCTTCACGGACGGGTGACTTCAGAAAGGAACGTAAGACAAGGTTGTTTGAAGTGTGAGAACAAGTGTTGTGTGAGTAAAGTTCAAGATGAGCCCTATAGTGTAGTACGAGCTCTAGTGGAGAACGAGTATCAGCGTAGTAATCGTCTGGGTGTAGTGCGAATACTAACGTATGATGGGTAATAGTATAGAAAGCGTAATAGTGTAGCATTAATACAAGGGCATTATGATCGAGTACTGTGGTTTTATGAATGTTATCTTTATAGAAAGTTCAGCGTCGCATCGTCACTCATTAATATGAGAATTTTAATTCATTACCAATCGATAAATTCTGAGACATTTTGCAGAGGGAGAAATTTCATAATTTGCACCACTTTTAAAAATAAATTCTGCCGCTTCTCTTCATATTTTAGGCTTGATATACCGGTGAGCATTCGTTGAATATTAAACATTATTTAGAACTGACAAATTCATGAGCTAAACTCTAAGTATCGATTCATCCGTATTCATTGGTAACATCTATGCAAAAAGCATAAGTTTAGTGTAATATTCATGTTCTTACAAAGCGTGGCAAGCATTGATTTAACGGAGAAAATTGTTTTCTATGATGCTCAAAACTGTTCTATTAAATCACATTCCACTCATAGGTTTTACGCTTACAAAGACAGTCTAAAATACACCAAAACGTTATCGTATGGTAGAGGTATGCGAAATAAAATAAATTTTTCCTACGTAATGCAGTGGCAAATTTGTGCTTTTTGCGATAATTTCACCAGCGTTCCATTGCTCGTATGTCCGCATTCTTGTCGCTGTGCAGTCCGTGTGTCGTGCGTCGTGACTGTTCCTGCATTGAATTCACATGTATTCCGAGCCTGCCATCTTGTTCTATAAACAAATCTTAAATGGATTTCTTTAATTGAACTTTTCCCTCCGTTTATGCAAAATAATTCTATTTTTTTGCTCTACTTCTGAGGAAATTCGGATTTCTCAACGAACGTAATTGCGAGTTAAATCTTCATTTGGAACTGAGATCGCATTGGACAGTTAATCTCACGGTGAAATCTCCGTAACCTGAAATCCACATGCCTTGCGGATGAATCCCTGTACAAAGTGTACACAATGACGGTCTAATGCCTTCAACTTGAGAATCATACAGTCTTATTTTTTACGTATAAAAAAGTATTGAAAACATTTTTGTTAACCTAACATATTCGAAGTCCACATGTTTGATCTGACGCTTGTTTTCGCACACTTTTCATTGAGATGCAACGACTGTATTTATGGGAATTGGCTGTCCCATCAAGAACATATAGGATCCTGAAGTAAGGGTTAGGTAGG
>JACJUY010001134.1:26621-36660 GCA_014220935.1 Platorchestia sp. MABIK
TGAGAATCATACAGTCTTATTTTTTACGTGTAAAAAAGTATTGAAAAAAATTTTGTTAACCTAACATATTCGAAGTCCACATGTTTGATCAGACGCTTGTTTTCGCACACTTTTCATTGAGATGCAACGACTGTATTTATGGGAATTGGCTGTCCCATCAAGAACATATTGGATCCTGAGGTAAGGGTTAGGTAGGTCTTCCTTTTGTTGCAATAAAGTTTTTCGTTTTTGTTTGGTACGACTCTTTTTTTCCATTCACTGCTGTTCTTTTTTCAATACCTTTTACTTCCTCTTCATGTTGGTGAAAGTCTCCCCTTCAGAAGCTCATTTTAATCATGCTGCTGTTATGCACAGAATCAGGGGACACGCCTGGTGCATAGATTCCCCGTTACCTTTATTGCACACTAAATGACGCCATCTTTCTACCTTTCTTGGGATCACCTTCATTGTAGTTAGGCAGGTTTGAATTAACTTATAATATAATTCAATATAATCCGATTCACGCATGAAAAGTTTGAGCCACAAGTTGTTTACATAAATCACATTTCATATTAAAATATCAGGCATTGAACTTGCCGTATTGAAATATCTGACATTGCTCATGTCATTCATATTGAAATATCTGACATTGCACTTGCCATTCATATTGAAATATCTGACATTGCACTTGCCATTCATATTGAAATATCTGACATTGCACTTGCCATTCATATTGAAATATCTGACATTGCACTTGCCATTCGTATTGAAATATTTGGCATTGAACTTGCCATTCGTATTGAAATATCTGACATTGAACTTGCCGTTCATCGTGATATACTGATTCGAAATGCCGAATTTTGCACGAAACTGGAAGTGTGTTTGTAATCAACATTTTGCGTAAGCTTCTATTGCAGCTATGGTCGAGAAAATATTGTATGGATGCTGTTGATGCAGTCATCATTACGAACACATTCTAGCAAGCTTGTAATGCGATCACGAAAGTGAAATTTATTCCAAATTGATTATAAAAATGATCAAAACAGCGGGACCGTTGATAGGCTGTGAGCGAGCGAGCAATGCCCCACAGGAGCTGACATGCACGGAAGGAAGTTATCAAGGAATGTTAGCGTTACAGTTGAAATTTTCTAATTACTAGTATAGCGAACTGAGATCTTCATAGAACTGAGATCTGGCTCACAGCAGACAAGTATCATGAAGTTTTTCAAAGATGCGCTTGCTTCAAATATTCAGAAATAACTTACAACAATTGACCGCGAATTTTCATTTAATAGAATAACTAAGTTTCCATCAAATTTGAGAGCAATCGCAAGGTTCAATTTTGAGACCATTTCATAATAATTTCTCCCTTCAATGCTGATGACTAACTCTTTGCCTTAACGATTTTGTTACGATTTTATGATATTGAGGTCGTGACAACCAAGACTCAAGGACGACATAAAACGTCGCTAGGTGCCGCACTGAAAAAACTCATAAGGTCAACTCAACATCTTGATTAGTTTCATGTTTTTATTTTGATTTAGAGTTCAACAAACAGACATCAGCGGCGGGCAAAGTTACCGACCATTTTTGAACGGAAAGTTTCCGACAACTATACTTCCTCACTTGTCATTACGGTCTTGGTGCCATGCGAGCCACTCACGTTTGGTGGAAAATTTCAGAAATCTGGACCAGTTGGGCCAAATGCTGGCCAAAAAAGCACAAGGCTTTCATGAAAGGCAAGTTTGAGCTCGTTACGACGGGAAGGATGCAGCAACATCGTGGCCGTTCGTTTTTGAGTCGTGACCAGAATTTCAACGACGGACTTGGCGAGGCAGCGAACGTCGACTTCAGCAGCGGAGGGAGGGGCGGTCGTGGACGGTGCTTCTGTATCCGTGAAATTCAAGGGAAATCATAACTTTCATCCTCAGTAGTGCTAAACTGAAGTTGATTTTCTCGGCAGCTAATGGTTGTTAGCAAAGTGTGTAATTCCCAAACAAATGACGAGTTAGTAGTGTTAGTTCAAGAATATACAGGGTTTTTCGGAACTAGAGATACTTAATTGCACACCAAGAAGATAATGGCCAAATAGACTCTACAGTATAGACTGTAGGAAACGGGAAATCTGTGCACAAGGTGTGTTCCCCAACAGGATACTCTGCGCATAGAAACAGCTAGTTAGGAAGGAAGAGAAAGACAAAGTCAAGAACTGAAAGAGAAGAAGGGACAAACACTGAAAGATGCAAGATGGGTATGAAAAATGTAAGTCCCGAAGGCCTATTTTTAGTGAGGTTGTCTAACAGTGTACCCCTGGGGGTGTCAGTCCACAAAGCATGGCACAGAAAAACTTATTAACCTAAACCGATTCCTTATTTTAGACGATGTAGACGCGATAATTGTGTGGAGTGAAATAACAATCATTAATGAGCGATGCAACTCACCGTCTGCGGCCCTATAGAGATGGTGATGCTGGTTCAAAGTTATATCGTGTATTTTAATTTAAGCGGTCATTGCACTAACAAGAGTTTTCCGCACCATGTGTTTCTCTACGCAAATTGATCCTAATGTCCTCGAAGTCTGCATTGCGACATTTTAATTTCTCACGTACGTACGCAGCTTAATGGCTCAGACATTCGGCGTCAGTAAACTCTCGTTGAGCACCTCGATAAGGACGGTGTCAACACAGTAAAGTATATGAGGTCAAATCTGTTCAAGCGCAGACGTCAGCGTGGTTTTCTCATTTCAAAGAAAACGTCGTGCTGCCATCACAAGGTATAGAAAAATCTAGCGATCGATTGTTCTCTACGCAGCTGAATTAAACTAGAATTATTTCATTGATGTATGATTTTGTGTTCTATCAAAAGGGAATAAAATATGGATTCGAATACTTTATTCACGAGCTCTTGTACGGCCTTCCTGAAGTTCGTGAGGTTGATTAATTTAAGTCTGCAGAGCGCGAAGCCCGTTGCTGGGGCGGTGAGAGCCGAGCGACTAACTTACTTTTTCGAGTCTCAGGCTCCATGGTAATAGCTGCTGCTGATCAGATATGCAAATACAAACATCAGGCCACACAAAAGCCTCCGACAATTCAGGATACTACAGCTTCACTGGCTGATACGCGGAGTTGGAGAGGGTATAGTCTGAGTTAATGAAGTTTATGTGTTTCGAATGGATGATAAAAGAAATATTTCTCAGAAAAAGAGTTCGTACATATATTTTGCATCGAGATCGTGTACTGCGTTTACTCGATAATAAACTCACAGCTCGCTTGAAAGTCATGAATTTGTAATATGCTGGCTAAGCTGCTTGAAACAGAATCAACTGATATAATACATACAATCGGGACGAAATTCATTTTGAATAATGATATGTTTTTGAAAGAGGGGCTCTACTCCCACCGAGTTGTCAAGTTTAAATAATTTCCCACAACGAATATAAATATTCACGATTGTCTACACAATTGACCAGAATGTGATACAACTCTACAGGTCAGGAAAAACCTTTAATACTTGCTTCCATTCGAGTTTATGCTGTCGTAATTATAGAGAAAAGTAATAACAATTGAAAGCCCTCATTACTGGCCCTCTATTTGGGGCGGGAGTTGCCGACTGAGCTTCATGATCATTTAAAATTAAATAAATTAGGTGACAACTTGTCCAAGAGGAACACAAATATATTTGACTGAGAATCAATTTCAAACGTTACTGTCAACTTGAAAAGAAAAACGCAAATTCAGTACAGAAAATAGGAAGAATTTTTTTAGATCTAGTCTATCAGACAATTTCACTGTTCCAGACTGAACAGGTTTACCTTTTACCCTATAAAATGGTAGTAAAAGAATAGGGACATGCATTGGAGACCTCAATGAGAGGAACACCCAACATCGTACGCTCAAATCTGCGTACGCTCAAATCTGAGGTTGTCCGCGGAAAGTAGCAAATTTTAAAAAGCACAAAATAATCCCCTGTGGGAAAAAAATATTATTTGAGGGAAACCTAAACAGAATAAATGATATATATTGAAACCTATATGGGAAAGAGAAGACCTCTATTTGAGAGTTGGTAAAAGTCATATTTGAATTCTTCGTCGATTGTGTCTTTGATTAGAGGCTTTCAAAACGTAATTCTTTTCGTCAGTTTTATTAACCTGTCTAATTTGCTTGTTTATGTTTAAGTACAAGCATGTTTATGTCATCTCAAAGTGACGAGCTTGTTTATATATTTCTTCTGGTTATTTATTTTGCTTAATTTTGTGTCTAGAACATATCACTTCCTTGGCAATGTCTCAGAATATTGCACCTTTTAGCCCTGCCTCGATCAGGGCCTTGTCTCATTTCGTCGTACATTCGCGTACAACATAATGCTTTCCTAAACTCCAAATAACTGCTGGCTATTCCAGCATTCAAGGAAAGTCCGAAGTCTCTTCAGCATTTCGATGACACTTTTTTGCCTAAAACTAAGGCCTCAGCAAACAAAGCCCTCGTCCCAGAGACCATGGAAGCCAGTCTTGAAAAGCGCACGCTGGAGGCAGGAGAAAGGGCCAAGACTCATGAGGACACCATGATTTTGAGCTCAAGTATATGCGCAGCTTGGTCTTTTATTTTAAACTGGCTGGCAAAAACGGCTCCCTTCGAATGAAGTGCGCTGGTGACGGCGCAGCTTGATGGTTATGCGGCCGTGGTCGCTGCCGGCGCCAGTTGTGCCCGTCAGCCTTGTCGCGGGGAATGGAACATGCAACGTTTACATGGTTTACAAAAAGTCTTTATGAAATGTTTTCGAGGTCTTCAGGTTTGCTGAGAAACAAAAGAGCATTCGGCATATCATATGTAGCATCATGCTCTTGGTTTGAAAGAGTTTAACGCCTTGAATAAATAATAACTAATTCGGGTACATGACCAGACTTCAGCGATGAAAAAAGATCCTGAACTCTGCGATCTGTTATTTTACGTGTAGAGTTGTTTTAAATTTTTTTTATTAGGAACAAGATTTGAAATTAGACGCTCTTTTTATCATATATCGAGTATAATAAAGAAGCAATTAACTCGTATTTTGAACAAAAACAGTTCAATTTTTTCATGTTTGCTGACCATCAGCTGGGCGGCTACCAGGCAGGATCTCAGTTTTGAGGCATTCACACGAAATATAATTCGCGTTTCACGGTAAAAGCTATATTAAATTTTTTAAACGCGTTAGCTGCTTCAAAGTACTCGCACGTAGCATTTGATTGGACACCAGTGTCTCACCCACTGTGTGAGGCGGAGTTACTTTGCTTCCGATTCAAACCGTCTTGAATTTCACTCATGAAAATAATGCATAGAATATTCGGCAGAGAAATGTTTATTCTGTAGCAAATAAAATTACACAGTAATTCTTTTCCTATGAAGGAATTGTGATCATCACCCAAGAACATACCGCTGACATCTGCATCTTTACTGAATAACTGCCAGTAATGTACATGTTCCACTATCGACACTCTGCACCCACATCGTGCGCCTCTGCACGGGTTGCTGTTCACAGTCAATAAAAAGGGTCATTCGCTCGCCATCACCCAACTTCAATCACTGATAGCAGCAGAAATCAAGGGATCTCTTTGTATCCCATGAAAATTCGTTATCCTCTCGAATTCATCGAGAGAGTACGGCAGTCATTGCTGGTGCTGTAGTTAAATGGATGTTGTTGTTGAGTTGTTCAATGTTTTTGTGTTTTTGTTGCCCCAGGAATTCAGGAATTCCTGGTTCAGGAATTTAGCGATACACTCACTTTTAAATTCGGGTATAACATTACATAGATGAATTTTCTAAACAAGTTTCTTTTTTTTTCATGTTAAATATTGTTTACAGTGGATGACGATGTAAACAAAAGAACTGATATAGGAGAGGTATATAATGCAAACAAATCTGGATCGGCGATAAAGAGATTATTAAGAGTGAGGAAAACATTTGTTTGGAGAGAGTTAGAGCGATCTAAAGGGACCAAAAAAGTGACATACCAAGCCAAAGTCGGCTATGAGTCTATTGGCACCTTGTTCACAGTATTCCACATGGAGTTGACAACCCCTCCGTTCAAACATGAAAAGATAAAGCTTCGGAGTATCGTCGAACACACACAGTTAACAAACGTGCAACACAGCTGAAAGAAATCCTGCTTTCTTGCATCCGTCACGCCACAATTCCCAACGTCGTCTTCAGCCTTGAGAAAAAATTCGACATGCCTCAAAGAATACAACGCTCAAAATGATCGATTTGTGTCAAAATCTGGGGGATATTGATGTCAGAATGATCATTGAAATACGAGGAGCGGCTTCAGTGATGGTGTGGGCAGCCACAATTAAAACAGGAAGTCCTTCTATGCTCGCTGATCATGGGACCAAATTCAGAGGAGATAATAACACAAGCACCATTTAAGGGAAATCATGATTGGCTGTGGGCTAAAAATATTTGAAAAATGCAAATGTCATTTAGCGAGACTCGGTGTCCTTTCATACCGCAAAGAAAACTCAAGAGTAGTCGGCATCAAACATTTCCCACTTCATTTCAAAGGAAGAATGGTCTCCTTTGTCACCAGATCCGAAGCTTATTAATCAAAATATCTAATCCACCTGAAGAGTAAAAAATCAGGAACACGTCCCTCAATTTTGGATGCCTTGAGAGCAAAACTTTTGCAGAGTCAACAAAAATTCTTCTGAAAGTTATTCGTGACTCGTGCTGGTCGTTTTCCAAACGTCTCCAACGCGTCATTGATGCATATAGGAGACATTGAATAAGATATGGAAGATTCAGCGCTTATTCCGCTACTCGGTATTTTTGTGGTACGAAGGCGTCTATTGTTTTGGAATTCAGGGAAACAGACCAATAACGGTGATTTTTAAACAACCTGTAAAAAATAGACTCTACTTCTATAATGAAACAATAAAAATTTCTGCATTTTATTTTGAGTAGGTCAATCCGCGAAAAGTTGATCAGAAGCTCCAATTCCCTAACTAGCAGCATTTCGAATTAATTTCAGCTGAATTACCTCTTGAATTCGTTACTTACATCCCGATTACATTATTTAATCATGAGTGCAAAACAAATGTTATTCTGCACAAATTGCAAACGAATTAAATTCAAAGTACCAGTATCTTTCCTCGCCGTCAGTTACAGAACGTGACATCTAGATACGCTCATTTCAGCGCATAAACTTGCAGGTCTCCTCATAAGTGTGGGAGTCACGTCAGCGCCTCAAACCGAGCGTGCTGCGGGCCTGCGGCATGAGTTTCACGCGCAGTTTTGTAAGCCAACGACTTCACCTGAGCGATTTCGTTCATCAATGTAGATGTTCCCTTGTATCTTTCTTCTTCTTTGAGGTGCACAATGTTCTGTTTGCTCTCTGCAAACCCAATACTCGAGTTTAAATGTTCTGAAAAGTAGTGCATCTACTATAATTTCTTTATAAATTGGATATTCTTGATCATCGAAAAACTGTTGTAAATTGAATTAGCACTAAAACCTCATCTGTGCTCTGTTGCTCCCGACCTTATTGCTGTAATTTCTTCCTCACGCTGACTTTAGTTTTGGGCTCCAGTAGGCATGGGATTTAAAAGTCATGCATTTCCTACAATTAGTGCAAACTGCTCTTTAAGTTCGATCTTCTATTTTCTAGCTGAAAAGAAAACTAAATGCCCTGCATTTTTTCTTTAGGGTACATTTTTTCAAACCTTACTTTTCACTCGACTATCTAAAAACATTAAGCAATCGTTTACAAAACTACGCAAAACCGTTCAAGAAATAAATAGGTCATTTCGCGAGAGTACCCAGCAGATACAAAAATGAAAACGATGTTATTCCACAAGGAATTTCGGAAATTTCAGTATATCATTTTAATTTTAGAAGACAACTGTATATAAGCTCATGGCTAACTGCAGGCAAATTCATTGACCAATTTTTAATTTTGTTCCGAAAGAGTTAGGCTTAAGAAGTTAGGCGTTGAATAAAGACGAGAATTGGAATTATTTCCTAGAGAGTCTAGAATTACAAGAAATCTCTTATTTAAAAAAAATCCTCATTGAAAGCCTTTTTTCTTATGGTTAAATTATACTCGGTCCTACGAGTGTAATAATCATACACCAGAGAGAAAACTGTTCCACCATTTCCGTCCAAAACTAGGGTATTACGTTCTCCCCTCTTTGATAACAATCAGGACGAAACAAGAGAGCTGGAGCACTTCACACACACGGAATTGTGGCTCGCCGTGTGAAATTCTGAATAAAAGTTCCTCTTTTTCCTGCAACGGAGATTGCTCAAAGGGGCGAGGGGCAAACGAGCACCAATGATACCGCCGTCATCCATCAAAACTCACAGGGAGAAGCGTGACTTAATCGTGGATAAATTATAGCAATTCTGACTACTGAATGCTCCTAAATTGAGCAGTTAATTTATTCGCCCAAGGTACGTTTCACACTCCAGAAGAAAAAATCGAACGTATAAATATAAATTCGAGGCAGTACTCACGTCTTGACCCTGGAATGGAAAATATTTTGCAGTTGAGCTCTTAAAAGTTCTAACGTGGCAAAGTTTGGCAAAATTCAATGCTGTTTTTGTGCGAGGGAATTAAGGACTACAAGCCTGGACACTTTAAAGAACACAATTTGGAGCTCAGCAGCGAACGCAGTGGGAAATCTGTGGAATATTTAATTACTCGACTGTACGACGCGTGTTCTCGACCAGCACAATATTGGCCCAATTTTGTAAATTAGTTTAGTTGTTTTGCAAGTAATCATGCTGGTAGACGTAGACTCAACGTAAGATTTGCAATAGCAGCCACAGCAATCACAGCAATCGCAGAGCGAATGTTGGGGACAGAGAATATGGGGCAGCGATGCGTCGAGTAAGTCAAGATTTAGTTGATGTTGATCTTACTCAGCTGATAGAGCAACCATTTTCAGCTGTAGTTGAGCGTGGACAAATGAGCTATTACCGGTCACGTCAACAATAGCCAATGCCAAATATTAACTTTTCAAATTCTGTGACAGATCTTTAAAAAGATTCACGTCAAACTGAACATTTTAAGTTACGATGAATTGATTTTTTAGTAAAATGATCAAGTGAATAAATTAAGGAATTAAAGAATTAAATTAAGGAGACGTTGAAATTTGAGGAAAACTCATATTTACGCGAGCTAAAAAGTGATGTGAGAGTCAAAACCTGTTCACGTTTGGCTTGAAATTCAAGTTAAACAAACTGTTCAATCAACTTCGTAAAACTATCGGTTGCTTCTCACACTCTAGGATTCAAAATTCTTTCGAAATCAATAAAATCTATGGGAATCTTAAGAATGAGCTCAATAAAAATTTAGTTATCAAGAAGATAACGTCTTAAGAACGGAATATTCATTTAATAATATGGTTGAGAGCAGACAATGAATAGCTACCGATAAAAAGTGTGATTGCAATTCCAAGTTTTAGCACATATATGATCAATACGAACAAAATTTCAAGCTCTTCTTTTCAAATTTCATCAAATTGTTCTCCAAGTAGTTCGCATTATGAGGTGACAATTGTCCTTCACAGAAGCTGAAAAATATTCCTTTTTCTGAGACGAGGCCTTATTTCAGGTTCGTTATGAGTGGCACCAACTGAAGTTTTGTTTAAATTAATATCGCTCGAAAATTGATAAAACTGTAATCTCACATAAATATTCGAACTTATTCAAGGAACTGCAGTAGAAATGTAGTTCCTGATTCTTGCAATTATTCTTTGAGTCTTGATTAGTGTTGTGATATAATTTCGTCATATCCAGCGTCCAAGAAAAAATTTTGTGCTATGGATTCATTGAATGTTGCGACTGGCCCTCGTAATCACTTCAAGTCTACAAGAAGATCTGCGTCGATCATCATGTTTGAAGAGATATTCCATCGTGAGTTATCTACAGATGAAAAGTATGCAAACTCTTCTACCAGGAACCTTCTAGAAACACAACATCTGGGCAAGCTTCCACGATTCAGTCACCGTACCAAACGCGTTACATCGTCGTATTCTACCAACAAATGCCCGAGGTTGCCATTTACTGCCATTCAACTTATCC